>SMGU01000212.1:0-11753 GCA_004348175.1 Puccinia novopanici
TGACTGCACAGCATTGAGGGAATTTAGCCAGAATGAGGGATTTTTGCTGGCCTGGAAAAGCCATGGAACACACTAGTACAACAAAAACTGAACTAAAGTGCACAGCCATCAGGTCATGTGTCTACACAGCCTGTCAAAAGGTGAGGTCATAGAAGGAAAAATAGCTCAGATCAGGGATCAGGTGATTGATGCACAGCCACATACAACAAAGATAGGGGTAGAGAGTACATGTGACTGCATGACAGCCTGCATGGGATCTGCATGAGCCTGCATGAAACCTGCATGACCATGTGATTGAGTGTATGGGTTGTTGATGTATGTAGTTGGATTGTTGTATGTGATATGTTGTATGTTGTATGTTGTTGTGTTGGTTGTGAAATGTCCTGGGTTGTGTAAAAGAGTGTGATATGTAAATGATAGTGGTGATTGGTGATATGTACTGATGATGGCCAAGAGGGTGTGTAACTTCTGATCCAAGGGGTTTAAGAGGTTGCCGTCCAAGGTGACCATAGGGTAAATTGAGCCGTAGAGTCCGTTTCTCCAATCAGATATGCTGATTTCTGGCCTGTATTATGAGAAAAGAGAGAAAAATAGAGAAAGAAAAGAGAAAAAGAATAAAAGAAATAATTTTTTTAATTTTCAACATTTAAGAGTACCACACCAGGTATGAAAGATCAAAAGTGAAGGGTTGAGGTCAGCCACGCAGATGAGGGGGAATGCAAGGATCATCAGAGGGAATTATGCTGTTCCGAAGAGAAGATTGTTTTCCACCAGGGTTGAGGTTCATATTTTGAACTCGCAGGGCTGATTGTGAGTAGGCACCATGAGCTGATGAGCAATCAAATACAAAGACTGCTTGTGCGTGAGGGTGGAGAGTCTCAAAAATGGGAATGGCTTTCTGGGAAACTTGAGAGCATAGTTGCTCCATGTCCCACCAGTTCTCGCCATTCTTCCCTGGATAGATTACAGTAGCAGCATCATGACCTTTGGGTTTCTTTCCATTCTCGGTTTGTGACTGTATATATTGATTGGCAGAGAGCTTGAGTCTTCCGGTGGTCTCTAGGATAAATTCGGATATGTGTATGAGTCGACCAGAATTCTTTGATCGAATCGCGCTTGTTCCAGGGAGCAACCAAGCAAGTCTTGGTCTCTCTTTAGCATGTACAGTTGATTCATCATGGAATATAAAAACTGTCTCCTTCATGTCGCCCAGCACCTCTGGATCTACTTTTGAGAGAATATCGAGATTTTTGCCAGCATAAGTCCGTGATCGCTGGCGGTAAATATCATAGCCTTCAATATATTTTTTCCTGGCAAGAATGACATCCGGTCTTTTGTGTCCATCGAAGTAGAGAGATTTGTGGTATTCTTGAGCTGAAAAGCCTAACTTGATCATCCAGCGGGTTGCTGTGGTTCGATGAATCTCTCCTTCAATATTGAATTTAGGGAAGACATTCTTGATGACATGGTTACGGAAAATATCAGGAGTGACTTCGCCAGGATTCTGAGATGCAGCCCAAGTAAGCAGGTCTTTCCGAATGGGAGGTTGATCAATCAGGGTTGCATGGTTGGTACGATTTCCGTATCTTGTTAGTAGAAATTCCTTGTGATCAAGAAGATGTTGGACTTGCTTGGAGATCTTACGCGCAAGATTGATACCACTTCTGGATTCAGGAGGGCCAGTGTTAGAGGGAAGGCAGTTGATGGCAGACTGGGCTGTAGTGAGTGCAGCTGAGTAACCGGGGAACTTGACTCCATCAATGGTGTATTTGTAGTGATGATTGTTGTACTCGGTGAGATTTGCAACAATGAAGCTCGGAAAATCTAGAGTTGAATACTTCTTCATTCTTTCACTGAAGAGTGTGGTTGCTGTCTTGATTGCTAGATCCAGCTTCTTCCATTGCTCGAGTGCGATTGTCTCTTTGGATTGAGCCATCTTGGCTGGTTTTGAAAGGTATTTCTGTTGAGAGTCGAGTAGTCGAAGGGTTATGTTGTTGGTATCTTCAGGAGGAATGATTTCTGTGTTGCTGATTGGAGCTGGGGAAGCAGTCGATGAGTCTCTAGGGGTATCTTGCAATGGCTGAGTTGTTGATCCTGCTTGACTGAGCCAGCTCTTCATAATATTGTTGTTGAATCCGAGGGCCTTCTGGTTCTGAACCTTTCAATCATGCTTAGTGGTCCTTGGAAGTGGGCGAGGATTCAATTTACCAGAAGATGAGTTGAGATTTTCAACTGGTCTTTGGTATCGGCATTGACCAGATTTCAATTTTCGTTTGTCAGGGGATAAATCTTGGGCTGATTGTTGCTTTCGAAATATTGGCCAGAGGAATCGGAGCATGGAGTCTTCATCTTCATCATTGACACATTGAGGGTAGCATTAGAATACTGCATAATGTCGTTTGCTTCATCGATTTGATTGACTTCATCCTCGTTGAACAGCAAAGATCTAAAATGTGAGATGTTTTTTAAATGTTGGCTCCAGCTTTTGGGTGGAAAAATATTAGCGGACTCACATTCTGCTCTTCACAATGATCAATTTGAATCTCGTTGTCGCTGTCAGAAATAACAAGACTACATTGGATTATCTCAATTTCATCTTTGGTGTTGGACAAAGTAGGAAGTGGTGGTATTTCTTGGTTGTTTTTGTTTGTTTTTTTGGGGGTTGCTTTGTGCTTCTTGTCTGGAAGAGATTTCAGTGAGTTTTTTAAAAGGTTGGTGTCTTTCTGTGCCTTTTCATTGCGACGACGTTTTGATTGGGCCTTTGAAGCTTTGCTCCGCACCATTGTTCCTGCAAATTGGAAATAAGACCACCCAGAATTGACACAGTCCAAGAAATTTTGTGAGCGGATTCATCTTAACACAATTTGTTGGATGAGCTAAGATTAACTTACCTTTTTTGAGTGGCAGAAACGAGAGGTGGTGACAGATGATACGTGCACATGTGTTTTCAGTTGAGGGGCTGATCTTCTTGTGATAAAATAGAGTATCCACACCACCTCAAGAAGGGGTCCCTCCACATCCAGAGAGCGGGGTTTTTTTTTTTTCCAACCCCTCAAATTACGAACAGAAACCCCTTGGTGGGGGCCACTTAACTGGTACATGCCGCTCGCCACTGTAGTGAATGTTGTTGTGGATGATTCATAGCTGGAAACCCATAACACGTAAAATGAGAATATTGAATTCCAACCCATAAAACATGAAAATGATAATTTTGAAAAGTTGAGATTTTCGTCCCCGATGTTGACAAATTCGCCTACTTGTGGCACACACCCCATTTCTCCTCTCCCACCGGGAACCAAAAGCCGGTGTAGTTTGGCATTGGCCCATGATGATGCGGATGCAGACAGATGATACGCGAGTGATCACGACGGAAGAGTTCCCGTATGAATTGTCGGTCTGCGCCCGTTTGTGGGACCTTCTATCCACTTATCCACTGTGACTGTATGTACTACGCTCGGGTCATTGTTTCCGGGAACCCTTTGCCCACCATGATCACCTCCGTTGACGGATACCATAGAAGACTTTGTTCAGTTGTATGGCAGCTCTTTGAATGGGAATCGTACGTACACACCCCACCAGCTCCCCACGGATACAGCAAGGCACCTTCTACCGGCTCACAATAGAAGAAATTTGCGTAACTTATTTTATGTATATTACAATATACAGATTTCCATCGGAACTTCGGAAGGCGAAAAGGTTTTTTCAACTGGCAAGTAAAAATCAGCATTCAAGGGTGCTCCCATTTTTGAATGGTGAAGAGTGTGTGATATGGTTGGACTTTTCTCTCGCAGAGTATGAACACTAAAACAGGCACCTCATCATCCCGAGCTGTTTTTGCCTCACGTAAATATTTATTCTATATTCTATATGGAACTTAGCTTCAGTGTAGACATCAAGGCGGAATTACATTCAGCTTCACATTTTTCATTCACCTTTTTTTCGTTTCAATTCTCAAAAGAAATCATTTCGAGAGCTTTTTGTCATATGCATACAAATTGTGCGAACGTGTACTAATAATCAAAATAAAAGCTCCGAACCGCTCGCAATTTATCGCGGTTAAATCACTAATTCACCGCCATTGCCAATTGTGGCTCAGGCCTCCTTAGCGTACATAACAGTTCACTCAGGTTCTAATTCACTCAGGCTCACGGAGTCTATCTTAAAAATTTACTCAAGAAGGGCTGTAAAAACAAAACTCGGCTCTGAAAAGAACCATCTTGCCCCTGCATTCTTTCCAATTTTTTTCTTACCACGGAGGCTCCTGTGATTTATACGGATCGAACAAGCAAAACATAATAGGTCGCCATAATTGCAGGCTTTGGGCAACACGATGCAGGAAACGAAGCACTCGACAATCTATTCGCCAACCACCTCGGACATCTCAGCTTGCGAAGGCAAAAATCCATTTTCAGTATTCCGCCCCCCGCCGTGGTTCCTTCAGGGAGAAGCGTGGTGGATGATCCTGTCGTTCTTGGGGCCAAGCCGAAAATTATTGGAGGGAGTTAAGCACCAGCTAATTGAAGAATCGAAACATTTTGGCCTGGCTCCTTTGGATTCATTTGAGCCAATCAAAGGCCTCCGAGGGGGAATTGGTAGCGTCCAAATCATCAGATATCACATGTCGTCAGTAGGTCAGTCGCCCATGAGCGTGTATTATGTAGAAATGTAATTGGAAGAAGCTGAGCAGTTCACTGACGATGTGTTCTTGGACAGGTCCATATGACGAATTATTAATCGTTCCCGGCGCGTTCAAGCCCCCACCAGGATGCCCAAACCAGGGCCCAGGATTGCGGGTGACTCAGATCTATGTTTCCAGCCTTGAATCTGTTTTGAATGGTAAGTTAAAGCGCGCGACAGCTTGGCGAAGAGTCAGAAATATTGACTCTGACTACGGACGCAACACTGTTGGCAGGGCGTCGGAACTGGAACATCCCCAAGAAGCTTGCACGATTTGAATTCCGCCAGGTGGAAGGCTCTGCGACCAAGATAGAGCTGAATGTGTATGGGCTGAGGTCGTATAGATTCACGCCATGCGTCACCCCGACGGGCTGGTACTTCGAGCCGGACTTCTACGAAACTCCGTTCTTCAACGTGACCATGGATCGGCATTTGCCGCGCGTCAACGTCCCGGTGAATGTGGGCAAACTGCCGCTGCTCGATCTGTCGCTTCTCCAGCCGCCCCTGCAGGCCGCCGACTCTCTGGACCCGGAGAGTCCAGAAGTCAACTGTGCAATGGTCGGCACTTCCGATTGGAAACGCACTAACCCTCGTGTCAAAGGAAGCTGCGGCCTCTGTTCCTTCAAAGGTAACTTTGCCGGCCGGAAAGGCCACTTTTCCGACGGCGACCTCTTCCCGGAGGTTCGGCCCTATCGTCTGGGTATCCACTTCCCTCGCATCTTTCTCGAATTCCCCCCTCCGACCATCCTGCTCTCTACTTCGAAAGAAAAAACTCTCAAACATTAAAAACCGTCCCTAGTTTTGTGACTTCCTCCTCTGTAACCCAATCCAAAAAACATCAGACGGAGATGAAGTGCTACAATTTTAGATGTTTTACATAGTACTGCAAGTTAGAAAAGACTGTAAACCAACCTATTTTCAGCTAATCCGGCATCAAGGATTAGAACCAAGATATCACCGCTTACTATTTAGGTCTCTGAAGAATTTCTTACTGAAGGTAGGATTTGTAGAGAAGAAGGAGTGAGGGTACTACTGGAGAGTAACCGTTCTGAAGAGTGTTGAGAAAACAACTGAATAAAGTGGCGTCGAGACACAAAGACTGAGAAGAGATTCATTCATGGATAAAGTGTCGTCGAGGCACAAAGACTTGGAGAAGAGATTCATAAAAGAATTGGAGAAAAAATCCGGAGATGTTTTTTTTTCCTGGGATCTTGTTTTTAAGCAATTCCAAAGGACCAAACTGACAGCTCTTATTCTCGATCAACGTAAACACATTTTTTTGCGCTATTTTCCTTGATTTAGTACGTTAGTATCCATGTATCCATGGATTGATATTTGTTGTTCGCCTAGCAGATCACTCTTAATTTACTTGCCAGAGGGTATCATTCGGTTCTCATTCATCATAAATAGCCAGTTTAATAATTATTCTGTTACTTTTTATCGGTTCTATGTGTATACGCAGGTTGTTGTTCTAGCGTAGTGTCTGCTGAACCACTTGTGACTAGCTAGCTGTGAGAGTTCTGCTTGTCTCGGTGTTTCATTTTAACACTGCAATGCAAAGCATCAGGTAAGATCCTGTCGAGAATTCTCTTCCTTTCGGCTGCTCAGTGATTGTAGCCTGCTTTTTCATCTTCTTGGGATGAGAACACACGCCGGCTTGATCGTCATTCCAACAATATCGTAACACGTGAATGACCCTGACATCTTTAAGGTGCTAGGAATTGATCTCAGCGAAAGATGAGTTCACATAAAAAAAGTGGATCTCCAGGTTTGTTGAAGACTTCGAAAGACTTCACGAGTCGTGGGCATAAACCGGCGCACTCTACTTGCCTCCTCCAACGCAACAAAGTGTTTGGCCTCGGATTTGAACGGTTGCGCTTCCTCTTGAACACATTCATAGTTCTGTCTTCGTTTTGGGCTTGAATCATTGTAGCTTGAATAGATTTCATCAGAGACGTTTGTTGAATAGTCGGTGAAAAGAGCGTCTCTTAGCGAGATAAAGTGAAAGTGACGGGGCTATCTTTACGAGAGTAATGATGAGTCCTGGACAACACGTCCCATTTTCAATGGACGAGTACTGGACCATTCCAACAAGTGCCGATTCCGTAGTGATGATAATCTTCGACTCTAGCAATTGCACTAGGTCGATTTATCATGGACGCAACGCATTGAACGATCAATATTTCCCGGTTGTGGGCCGCTTGGTCACTTGACGACGCTCCGCTCCGCCCTCCCAGTTTGACCTCAGAATTCGAGAGAGATGAATAGTCATTCGGGAGACGTCGGTACATTTTTCACCCTTTCAGGAATCTCATCGGACTGGAATCAAGGTGGCATTCCTCTAACTCAATTGTTTGATTAGGACGCACACGACCCCATTATCTCAAGTCCTCCCGGGCGCTTTGAAGGTTGCTGGAAATCCTTCGCTCGCGCAGACTCTGTGGCTCCAATATAGTCTCTTTCTGGCCACCGACAATCCCAGCATTCCATAATTTCTCACCAAAAAAACGAAAAAAAAAAAAAAAAAAAAAAAAAAAAAAAAAAAAAAAAAAAAAAAAAAAAAAAAAAAAAAAAAAAAAAAAAAAAAAAAAAAAAAAAAAAAAAAAAAAAAAAAAAAAAAAAAAAAAAAAAAAAAAAAAAAAAAAAAAAAAAAAAAAAAAAAAAAAAAAAAAAAAAAAAAAAAAAAAAAAAAAAAAAAAAAAAAAAAAAAAAAAAAAAAAAAAAAAAAAAAAAAAAAAAAAAAAAAAAAAACTAAAAAAAACGAAAAAAAACGAAAAAAAACGAAAAAAAACGAAAAAAACGAAAAAAGTCCATGATATATTGTATCGTTGCGGCCCCTATGCCGAGTAAACATTCTGTTCTCTTTGTACGCTTGATGAGGATGCACATATGATGATGAGTGAGCATCTTGATTGTTACTTTATGTACTGAGGATTATTGGGGGCACAAGCCGCGCCATTTCGAAAGGGCCGGCGCGTCGCGCCAGTCACTTGTGGCACGAAGCGCGAGCTCCGCAGGAGGGGCTTGCAGCCGTTCCATTCCGCCTTCCGGGGTAGGATTGGAGATGGAAAGCAGCGGCGGGGGACTGCCGGTTATAGCCCTCTCGGGACGGCGGCTGCTTCCGCGCGGATCCCTAATTATTGGTTCTTGTTCAAGGTTGGATCATGTTGGTACTCACACCGCTCTGTGGCCGTGGGCTCTTCCACAGAGGGAGCCTTTTTTTTTTTTTTTTCGCGGCACAGGTTGTTGGCTTGTAGCCCGCAAACACTGCTCCTTGCCGTGGGTGGTTTGAGGGGGAAAGGGAATGTCGCTCGCCAGCAAAGAGAGTTGGAGAATCTTTCCGTGCCATGACCCCCAAGTAGAACTCATTTGATAAATTGACGCTAAATGAGGGGGTCAACGGCGCTAGTCCCCGCCGCTCGAGTCTTGTATCTGACACTCAGGGTGGGAGGGAGGAAAAAGAAAATCGAGGAAGCTCCGGAAGGGGGTGGGGACTCAATTTGAGAAATGTTTACTTGGCGACGTCCCCAGGTATTGAACGGGAAAATGTCTCCCATCCCAAGTTACCACCACATCCGAACGTTCTGATGCTCCCGTGGTGTACGCTTGCTTGGTATCGGCGAAGATGGTGTCGCCTGGGCTGAGTAAGTCGCCCCGAGTAAGTCGCCCGTGGTTCACCATCTGTCGGGATGGCTGATACCGGATGGCCTGTTTGGACGCTGGATTTTTTTTCCAAGTCCCCATTCGGGGTCCGTATAGCCTACTTGAAACTCTCTTGAGTTCCCCATGGCCAGGATCCCGAATCTGGAGACAAAACCGGCCTGTTAAAACCAGGTTCGAGTTCCTGCAACTGCCCGACCAGGCCAGGTCAACTCGGGGCGTTCAAACCTCGGACCGGGCAGGTCCGATTTTGGCGGGGAAAAATCTCCCCATCCAGAGACCTGCACGGACCTCCTGGATCGTGAATCTGGGACCCTATAGTAAGAAGGGTCCAAAAGGGTCCATTTATCAAGGCCATCCAAACTAGCCCTGGACACTGCCATCGCGTTGTCTTCCTCATGGGATAAAGCCTCACCATTCGCGCATGCAACAGTTGGACGAGGGGATGCGTGCTGGTTCCTTTTATAAACACCGCTGACCCGACCACATTAGTACCAGCCCCACCACCCTTGTTATCCCAAAAAAGCCCACCCCAACAAAACACCCAAAACTCCATCGACTTTTTTTTTTTTTAAAAAAAAAAAAAAAATCAACATGCACTTCTTTGGCTCGATAACGCTCCTTGGTTTGCTCGTCCTCCTCCACTGCCAGAGTGCCCATGCCACCTTCTGGTGCAATGACGAGAGCAAACCCCAGGCCAAGATGGGCTATTGTATGATCTACTACAATGGCTGGAACATGGCCCCGGGTAAGCCCCGCTTTAACATGCGTCGTGTGCCTTGCTTGGTGCTCAATCCCCCTTAAACATGCTGGTCTTGACCCTTCTTCTTCATTTTTTTCTCCAGCCGCCCTCGCGAGTCCCACGGGAAAAGTAAAGCACCAGTATACTTGTGAGGGTATCACCTTCAGCGAAACTCCTGCCAACTCCAGATGGTGCTGTGAAGTCTCCCGGCCTCCAAATCTAAAGAATACGCACCGTATGCCATGGGTACGTCCTTTTGCCCCTTTTTCGTTTTTCCCAAAAAAAAAAAAAATAGAGAGAGAGAGATTAGTAAAATATTTACTCGTTCGTGGACCTATCCACCCTCTCTTACACACACACACTGATATCTGCCTTCATGTCCTCATGTTTTACATGGTCTTAGGCCTTTTTCACCAGGGATCAAGTTCACAAACTCTGCTATTCTCGCGACCAGAAAGCCACTCACAAAAGTTGATATCTCAAAATCCATTTAATTACAAAAACCATCCATGATCATTTGCATCGTTGCGGCCCCCATGACAAGTTAAAATTCTGTTCTCTGTGCAACCACAACTAGGATGCATAGATGATGAAGAACTCATGTTGGAATTTTGCTTTCATTCTACTCACTTTCGAACGCAGAGTTAAAAATTGTATAAATTTGGAAGTCTTCTCTTTTTTACGATGAGTCTCTGATTGTAATTCTACAATCTTACAAGTATTTGCTTCAACCATTTGACTCCATTGTGGATCGACCATTTGGACATCAGACAGTAAGATAGAAAAATTCTTGTCGTTCCTCACTTTAAAATTGGCGCAGATCAAAATCCCGGGCCTGATGTCGGATTCATGCGAGGTGAAGTTGTATTTTTTGAGGGGAACACAGGTCATTCAGACTGAGTTTCACGGACTCTTGAGATTGTTTGGCAGATAACAAAGGTAAAGATGTATTTGATTGAGTGAGTAAGAAAAGCATGCTCTGAGACTAGATGAACTACATACAACATGGTTAAAGCATACATCCACTATAAGCATCTCAACAGAATTTGGGTTAGGTGAGTTGAGATTTTCTGGTGGAAAACGGAGACAATGGTGAATGAAAAGATTGAAGAATGGATGACAATAAAGGATGAGTAAAATCAGGATTGGGATAGTTGGGAAATAACATTCAAGTCAGAATAATTGGTGAAGAGCTATAACACATAAAAAATATATCAAGATCATGTTATAATGGTAAGATGTTACCTATTACACTTGAATCCTTATTGACTCTGAATCAACTGAAGAGAGTTAGTCAGAAATTATAAATCAGTATTCCAAACCTTTTCCAAATGGATTTGTATTTCATTTAGAACCACTGTATTGCTAATTATTTAATTTTAAAACACATATATAACATCTCAAAATCAGTTCAAAAAAAAATGTGTAATTATAAACAACTGCACCTGAAAAAAAAAAGAAGATCAAAAACTGTGCTGACCACAAAAGAACCTTCAATTTTTTATGGATCCAATGGATATCACCCAACTAGTATCCTATGGCACTACTTGTTTGTCAACCAGGCCATCCGAGGAATGGTTCACACCCAAGCACTGCATGTGGCCTTTGATCATGGGCCTTGGTGGGAGCCTTGGAATGACACTTGCATCCCCTCTATGTGGTTTGTGGAACTGTCCCGCATGTCTCTTGGGGATTTTGTCTGGCTGGCTGACAAGCTTTGGAACAACCTAGCACAGGATCAAATTGGTATAATCCATGTGGATGAACTCAATGTATACAGCACCAAAGTAGAGATTGGAGCATTATACTGTGGCTAACTAATTTTGAAAATAATTTTACAAAGCTCAATGTATACAGCACCAAAGCTACCTAATTTTGAAAATAATTTTACAAGTCAAATCACCCCTTAAGGGCCGTTTTGAAAAATTTTCTGGACTCAAATAAAAAGAAAAATTAGGTAAATTTTATTTCTCAATGAAATTCCACAAGCAAGTCAAAATATTTTCAAAAGTGACTTATAATTGTTGCCTTAATTGTTGGATGTAGATAATAAACAGGAATAATAAATACCCATTCTGCAGATGACTATGTGTAAGAGCTTAAGATGCTCTTCACTAATTCTTACAGAAAGTGCCTGAATGGAGAGACAGGCACTGTGTCTCTTGAGAGATTCTAGAACCTAAGTTATTCTATTTATTTCTTGAGCTAGGTCAGTAGGAAGAAATGATGGTTAGGAATGTCTACTGAAATACAATACATGATAAGAGGAGATAGATGAAATGAAAATACATGAAGTGAGGAAAAGACTGCTTACCTAGCTCAGTAGGAAGAAATGATGATGAGGAATCTCTAATGAGCTAGGAAGTGCGTGGAGATGAATTTCTGAAAGGATGAAGTAGTAGTTGTTTCAGTGATTACGTGATCCGTGATTCTTCTGGTGAAATCCAAGACTAGTGGGTTTCACACTATGTAATTATTTAAATAATTTTCCTTCTTGACATCACAAAGCCTCACATGTCGGCGTGGTTTCGTCGTTGTAGTCGTTTAGAGCAAAGGCTTCATTCCTAGCTCTATGGCTGTCTCCTCATTCGTCTGACCCGCTTACAGCAAACAACAAACAAGAATGTACAAAAAAGTGGCATGGTCCATGTAGTGGTTGGCAAGTAAAAATCTA
>SMGU01000215.1:0-11400 GCA_004348175.1 Puccinia novopanici
TTTTTCATTTTTTTTTTCATTTTTTTCATTTTTTTCATTTTTTTCATTTTTTTTATTTTTTTCATTTTTTTTTATTTATTTTTTTTATTTATTTTTTTTATTTATTTTTATTTATTTTTTATTTTTTTTAATTTTTTTAGTTTTAATTTTTTAATTTTTATTTTATTTTTTTATTTATTTTTTATTTATTTTTTATTTATTTTTTATTTATTTTTTATTTATTTTTATTTATTTTTATTTATTATTTTTTCATTTTTCTATAATCATTCTCTGTGGCTCTTTCTCTCCACCCTGGTTTTTTTCTTCTAATTTTTCATGTTGATATTGAAGATTTTATTTTGTTGATTTTTTTCTCTATTTTTTTAATGATACATATTTTTTTTCCAATTTGCGGTTTAGATGATCACATTGAGTAGCTTTCTACCTTCCCAATAATAATTTTTAACTGTTGCATTTCAAAAAGAATTTTTCTTGACAAATAAAAATAATGGGAAACACATTCCTATAATAATGCTGCCAGATGACAACTGGAAGTTTTAAATCAACCAAAAAAGTTTGGCTTCTATTGCTTTCAAATGCATGGTGGACGGCAATGGTAACTTTTTTAATGTTTATTCTGCTCTGCACCCTTTGCTTAGGTTAAGTATTGCTTAATTATTTCCTCTGTTAGATAAGTGGGGGTGGTGCCAGTTCATGTCATGATAGCCACCTCTTCAGGTGTTCCCTCCTAGGGCAGAGATTGCACCAAGGAGCTACCATGGTACCCATAATTCCTCCTAACACGTTCTTGGCTGGAGATGCAGTTTACCCAACAAAAATTGGCATGTTACTTTTTTGTGAAACACGTGAATTGACCGCTGATGTCATTCACTGCTTGACTGCTTGGACCTTGCATGGTTTTCTGGATTTTTCTTTTTCCCTGTTGGATTTCTTTTTTGTCATTGATTTCTCTTGTTGTTACTATCCTCAAATCATCATCAACAACACCTCTCTCAATTCAACAGTCTTCATTGCATTCAACACACAAATCAATTCTTCAGGACTGATAAGCATCAACACAATTAACTATCATTGTACAACTTAAGGACAAGCTAAAACAGTCTCTGGGAAGGTATATCATCCATTATCTACAAATAAGATTGTGTTTGTGTGTACTCATCATATTTCTATGGATTGTTTGATCAAAATATCTTCTTAATTATTGTAAAGTGTTAGTAATTTTGTTGTGACAATCAGATTATTTTGTTATAGTGTGTAGCACTAAAGGATTTTCATTCTTCTATTTAAATAAGCTCTAGCTCATAATAAAAATTGTATTTATTTTTTATAAGTTACTTTTATTGAGTTTTAATAAAAATATTGTTTCAACAAAGTGTCTGCTATATAATTTTTACATGATTCCCAAACCATCAGTCATGGCCAACCAATGTTTAATTTTCTACAGTCCTCAACACAAATTGTGGTTGAACAAGTGTTTGGAAGGCTCAAAAACGTATTAAGGATTCTCCTTCACTCCCAAAATACATCCCCAGGCCAAGTCAGTGACAGGAAGAATATTTTTTCTTGTATGATACTCCATAACTTGATGAATCACTGTGGTTCACTGTATCTACAGTGCTGGGATGAGTGCATTCTCCAAGAGTAGCACTATTGCAAGATTTCAGTGGATGGCCAAGATAGCAGATCACTTTTGGTAAATGACACACCAACTTCAGTGTCAATGATGGATAAAAGGGATATCATCCATGATATCTTTTACTCCCCTTAGATTCATAGCACCACTAGAATATTATGAAATTCCACATTGTGGTTGGATTTCAGTTGTAATTCATGTCTTTAGATTTGTTACACTGGTCCATTTATCATGCAATCCAAAGAAGGGTCCGCACTTCTTCATCATTGGTGTACCAGCAAGCCCTAGCAGCATTACAGCTCAATCATACTGCTGATCCACTCATCACTCCCCAGGATTTCACAGCATCTTCATCATAGCTAAGTAAATCTGAAAATTTGGTAACTCCTCAAGCATCAAGTGTTTATTGGGTGTGATGATCCTCTCGATTGATCTGTTTGTCCAAAAGGAAGAGATTGAGAGACCCCTACCTGTAAGATGGCCAAATGCTTTGGAAACCCAGATTGTTAGTTGCAAGGATGCAATGTTCAATGAAATCCTGGCACTCTGGGGAAGGCTTGAAATCCCTCCCCAGACAAGGAGAAGCACATGGGCTAGGATTTTAGTCCCTTGCAGTTGATGTTGGCCCATCTGATGTGGTTGATGCAGTGGAAATGGACTGGCTTCTGGCAGCCAGAAGTTCCCAATGGTCATGTTTGTTTTGAAAAGCCATGAATTTAATTATATCATCTGAAAGAATATCCTTGAGCAAGAGGCTTCCAACTGAAGGGAGAAATGATGGGGGTAAGTTAGTGAAATTGTGGGGAGTTTTTCCTTTTTGATGCTATTGGGGCCAAGGCCAGCCACGTCTTACATGTGAATATTCCTGATGCAGGCTCTGGTGTTGGGTTCCTGGGGTGAAAAGTACTGTTTCAAACAGGGAAGATGTAACCACAGGTTTTCTGTCTGAGACCACATTCTGGGTCTCTTGAT
Source organism: Puccinia novopanici (assembly GCA_004348175.1). Classification (NCBI taxonomy): domain Eukaryota; kingdom Fungi; phylum Basidiomycota; class Pucciniomycetes; order Pucciniales; family Pucciniaceae; genus Puccinia; species Puccinia novopanici. The sequence continues at coordinate 2,606 of SMGU01000215.1, forward strand.
ATTCCATTGTATACTCAATTGTGGAGTTTAAGTTTGGTGTTTGTCTCTGCCAAATATGAGGGATGATAGCAAATATGGGCAGGCTGACTCCCATACGGCTCTTACCCTAACCACCACCAGATCCACAGCAGATTCCCTCCACTGAATAGCTAAATGTTACATTTCACTTGTGTATCTTTGCCAGGGCTAGTTGGCAAGGAAGGCAATCCAAGTTGTATTTCATGGAAATAGGGAATGAGAGCAGGGCAGAAGGAAAGATATAAGATAAATCACTATTGTTTCAACATAGTGATCTATGTTGATAAAATAGGGTGATAAACATAATAGAGGGAAAAAAATAAGAACATTAGGAACCAAGTTGGTCCAGGTTGTCCATGAAAGCCAAAATTTCTGTCTCAAAGGTCTTCCTGGATTTTTTGGCTGCAGTGTGGTTGGATTCATATCCATATTGATGAGTCTCATTCAGGCACAATTGTAAAGCCTGAGCCCAGTCCTGCCTTTGATCTTCTTCATTCTGTGTGGTGGGCCTGCTCTTGGAGGGTGGCATGGGATTCTTTCTCATGTTATTCTTCTAATCAGTTTTTTTCCTCACATTTCTGGTTTTCCTCCTCCTGTGCGCTCTTCTCCCTTTGATATACCTGAGCTTGCTCACTTTTCCCCATCCCATCATTTTTCTCTGGGGCCTCCTTTGTGTTGCCATTATGGCAAGCAGCAGCACCTCTGTTTCTGGAAGTCTGGCCCCCAGAAGATTTTGAAGCTGTCTGAGTGGATGGGCCTGTTGGCTGAGCACCAAAGGAATTATTTGATGGGTTAGTGGTGATTGTTGGGACCATGGGCTAGTTGATTGCCAGTGGGGCCAGTGGTCAAATTTGATTTTACTTCAGGTTCCAATCCTGATACCTTGGCTGGGGTGAGATAAAGTGTGTCAATCATTGCTTCTTGTGTAGATGTATTGGTTGTATATGGTGTAGAACCATCAATTGGGTGTAGTAGTTTGGGTGGGAGCTCCGGCTTGTCATCATCAGTCTCCAGCAGGGGAGGTCTATATACCTGCAACATTGTATTGAAGTCCTTCAAGTGTAGGTTGTAACATTTCATTTTGGAAGTTCACAAAGGGGGAGAAAAAGTATGCTGAAGCTACAGGTTCTGATGAGACTTCCCTCCTATCTAATGCTGAGGTAGGGAGAGTTTCACTAAGAAAAAAAGAATAAGAGTGTGGCTGATTCTGAATATTATTGGTGTAGGGGATCTGTCACTTCAAGCTAGATTTGGGAACACTGAGGATGGGGATGAGGAGATGATGAGGAGAGTGGGGAAGGATGGTTCTGTGAGTGTCACACTCAAAACAAACAGGGAATTTCTGGGGTTAAGAAGTTGCTAACTCATCTGGTCAACTACTATTTCTGGGTTCTCAACAATGCTGGTATAGCAGTAAAGGTCTACAACAATAGTACTGGTGAAATACTAGTCAATGATCATAGCTGGGTTCTGTCTCAGAGGGGTAGGAAAAAGAAGATGTAGAGTTGAACTTGAAAATTTCCAGCTTTATCAGTTACCACAAACTCTTCCTTTTCCTTGCCACTTCCTCATATCTTGAGCACAGAAAGAACAGATTATAAAAGTATAAATCAATCTTACCCATACAAGGAAGAAATTTGTTCCCTGAAAGCTGTAGTGCTACCCTTGCAGACCTTATAGCTCATAAGGATTAATATCTTAGATCACCTCACTATTAGGATTCTCCGGATGGAGTTTAGGACAATCATGTTGACATGCTCTGTGTCTGTTATTTCCTGTCTTTAACAATGCGACATCCAGAGGTTCTCAGGGAACAGTTTGAAGAATCAATATCTTTTTTCCCCCCAGTGTCGATTTTTCTTCCCTGGCAAAATTTTCGACGTTGGCGCAGCTTCTGGAGATTTCAAGTTTTCCGCCTGTACAATATTACTCTGTCACGGGTATGCTTATACCCAGGTCCTATAGCAGTCGACTACGGCACAGCAGAATGCTTGTATATAGAAAAATAGTTTCAAGTAGAAATGGGACTATTTTTGTCTTCCACATCACAACACCTTGGAGTGACCGGAGGCATACACAGTGGGGTTATATACTCGGTGCCGGCTGCCCCATGAGTGTTGTACTTCTCGGCAACACACCAGCAAGTCAAGAGAGAGAAGATGGCTTCCTCTGCGAAAGTCCTTGAGCGCATTCACCCAGCAGTCAACCTCCTGTTTCCCAACTGACTGATCCCTCCTGACCGATCTGTTGCTGCCCTCAATGGCCTCATCTGTCGCCCTTCAACCACAAGAACTTCAGCAAGATCTCACCAATCAGGAGCCTCACATTTATCCCCTCCTTCCCAATCCTCCTGGTAGTCCTCAGATTCCCCATCCTTCTCTCTGCACTCATTTCCTCATCAGTCGTCTCACCCAAGTCGAAGATGCCGCGCTGAAATCTCAAGGATTGCCCGTGAGGTATAGAGATCTGTCTGTCTTCAGCTCAAAAATCGATCATGAGATCATCGAAACATTGCCTCGGGCCATATCTCGGAGCCTCTATCGCCCATTATTGGCTTTGGCCCTCAAAATCAGGTCTATATCCAATACTATCATCAAACCCCGAGGAAAAAGTACTACGGCACCTCGCAATCAGACAAAAATCCCCATCTTGAGTAACATCGATGGTCTCATCAACCAGTCCGAATTGCTCTTGGTCCTTGCCCGTCCGAGGGGCGGCATGACCTCCCTCCTGCGAGCCATATCACTCAACCATGGGAGCTTCTCGGCAGTCACCGGCCATCTTGACTTTGCATCCCTGCCCCGTGAACGTCTCGAGTCCCTGGGCCTAAAGCCGTTGATCGTGATGATCGAAGAATCAGACCAGCACTTGCCATCCCTCAAAGTCAGCAACACCTTATCCCTTGCCGCAAACTGTCGAACTCCGAAATCTAGACCACATCATATCACCCGGGCTAACTGGGCAGAATCTGAGGTCTCCAATTGGTGCAAGATTTTTGGTTTCTCTTCTACCACCCTAAGCACTTGCATCGGATCAGATTCATTCCGTGGGGTTAGCGGCGGGGAACGCAAACGCGTGAGCATTATCGAAGGCCTCTTGACCCGATGCGCGACTCTTTGTCTCGATAATCCAACCGCCGGTCTCGATTCGGCCAACTCTTACCATCTCATCAAGTCCCTCAAAGAATGGTGCAAGATTGACAGGACTAGTGCCGCCATCGGACTCAGACAAGCCAGCGATGGCCTATATAACCTCTTTGATAAGGTCTCTGTCCTTTACCAGGGCACCAGATTTACTTTGGTCCCACCTCAGAGGCCGTACAGTACTTCAAAGAACTCGGGTTCATCCAAACCCCAAACCAGCCAATTACCGACTTCCTCTGCTCAGTGACCGACCCTGCCACAGTCAGAACCCAACCAGGCACCACACGTCATGAGATCCCAAAGACTCCCGCTCAGTTCGTCGCTGCTTTCAGGCACTCAAAACATTTTGCGAACCTCAACCTAGAAATGCTTCAGTATGACAGCCGTTACCCATCCTCTGGAGCTGCTCAACACATCATTTACTCGGTACCTGCCGAGAAAGATACTTTTGTCCGCTCCCGATCTCCTTGGACCATCAACTACTTTCGCCAACTCGCTCATCTGACCTCACGCCAATACGCCCTAATCAGAGCCGACCTAAGACCCTACATCACCAAGACCACCATCAACTTGGCATTATCCTTGATTATCGGAACTTTATTCTATCAGCTACCAAAGACAACCGAGGCAGCCTTTACAAGAGGTTCAGTCCTGTTCCTCTCCGTCTTGTTCAATGGATACCTGCAACTCTCAGAATTGGGGAATACACTCATGGGTCGAGAGATTACGCAAAGGCATGGAAGATTTGGCTTCTACTCCCCCGGCGCCCTGGCACTGGCACGGACGCTGGGCGACATACCGTTGATCACCGCTCAGGTTTTAATGTTTGCCAGTATCACCTATGGATTAGCCGGATTGCAAAAAGTTCCCGTTCGCTTTGGAACCTATATTCTGCTCGGTTAGTTGACTCTTACACACAAGGATGACGCCCTTTTTTTTTTTTTTGCTCTGCAATACTGACTAGTGGTATACTGTCCAGTTGATGCGACAGCAATCAATCTGACGGCGGTGTTTAGGATGCTTGCCGCGGTGTCTTCCTCATTCGATGAAGCCATGAGGTATTGTGGAGTGATGTTGAATCTCTTTGTGATGTATGTATCCTTCTTTGTACCCATTTGCTACTTGAAATGCCAAACGCTGGCTCACTCTGTGGGCTTATTGCTTGAATCCAGCTTAGGAGGCTACTTCATTCCCACTCCTTCCATGGGATCGAAACTCAAGTGGATTCGCTATTATCTGGATCCCATCTCACATGCATTCGATGTAAGATTGCTTCATTTTCCTTACAAATGAACTCCGAAAGTGCTTATAAAGCTAACGTGCAATTTTTACAGGCGGTGCTCTCGAATGAGTTCCACGATTTAGAGCTTCAGTGTTCTCCTCAACACATCGTGCCTCGTGGATCATCCTACACTGATCCCACCTACCAACCTGTGCAACACTAGGCTCGAGGCCTAATTCACTGGTAGTATCAGGAGATGATTATATATTGCAATCGTACGGGTTCGAGTACCGTCATCTCTGGTATAATCTGGGGATGATCATTGGGTCGAGCGCAGTCTTCCTAGTGCTCAGTGTATTTTCACCGAATACCTCTGTTTCAGCAAGTTTGGATCTACCAGACTATTCAAAAATTCAGCCGCGGCCAGGAAGAAACTGGGATTGATGAAGAAGACGCTTCAGCGAGATAACGATGATACTGAAGAAGGCGTCGTAATAGAACGCCAAACTCTCAGCGAAAGATTTCAACTTGCCAACACGGTTTGCTTGGCAGATGAAGAATTTTCGGACCCTGCCCAATTTGAATCGGCTGTGCTGACCTTCAGTGACCTGAAATTATGTGTCATCAAAGACCAACTAGAACGACTAATCTCTTGAATGAAGTCACTGCTTACTTCCAACCGGGTGAATTGACGGCACTGTGAGTTTTGAAATTAGAAGTTGTCGTGTATCTTTGCTGTACTTACTAAGTAGTATCTCCTGCTCCCGTTTTTTTTCTCACATGGTTCTAGCATGGGAGAATCCGGGTCAGGAAGACCACCCTCTTGAACGCTCTGGCGGGAAGAGTGAATTATGCTCAAATATCAGGAGAATTATTGATTGATGGCAGGCTACCGACCGCTAACAGCTATCGATCAATGGGATATGTCCAACAAGCAGATTGTCACGGTAGGCTTGAACTCTTTCCTATCTCGCCCAACCCTCCCACCTGATATGGGAAGCATTCTTCCTTAGACCCCTATTCGACGTCCGAGAGGCCCTGGTCTTGTCTGCCCTTCTCAGACAACCCAAATCCATCCCCGATGGGCCAAGCTAGCGGATGTGGACAGGATCATCGGATGGCTCGGGATGAAGGAGCTAGAGGATGCGATCATTGGGACTCCTAGTGCGGGACTGGGCCTTGAGGACCGCAAGAAGCTCAGCATTGCGGTGGAGCTTGTTGCGCGACCCAAAATTTTGTGCTTGGACGAACCCGTCAGTGGGATGGACTCACAATCAGCATCACATATCATCCAGCTCCTTCGCAGACTGGCCTCCCAATCCAACATGACTGTCGTTGTCACAGTTCATCAACCATCGGTGGAGATCTTCGAAAGTTTCGACCGACTGCTCCTCTTGGAGAAGGGCGGGAATCTAGCATACTTCGGTCCCAGAGATCGGGCAGTGGCTCACTTCGAAGCCCAATCCTCAAGACCATGTCCATCCACCGCACATCCTGCCGAATATATAATTGAATCCACGAGGAGCTCCGCACCATCAGGTTGGCGCTCAACTGCTGAACATCAAGCGACAGTAGAGAAAATTGGGGAATTAAATTCAGAGGCTTTTACCTCAGATCAAACGATTTTTAACGATCAAAGAGGGGGGTAATTTGCACGGAGATCCAAGAATTAACCAAAAGATTCTCGAGACATTTCTGGAGAGACAGTTCGTTTGGCTTTACCCAAATTTTCACTGCGACTGCGGTCTCGATCCTGATCGGGGCAAGTTTCTTCCAGCAAGCATCGTACTCATCGTCATCGATTGCTGGAACCTCATCGGCACCTATGGGCAATAGAAAGACCAGCTTGATGGGCCTTCAAAATCAAGTTTTCAGCGTCTTCCTGATCCTTTTCTTGCCCCCGGTCTTCATGAATCAATTGATCGCCAAATGGTTCCAATTCAAATCCATCTATGACACTCGTGAGAAGCTCGCTGGTTCGTATCGCGAAATTAGCTTGGTTACCGGCTTCTTCCTTGCCGAACTGCCCTACAGCATTCTGTCTGGTTTAATATTTTGGTCAATTTGGTTCTTTAGTCGTAGGTCCTTTTCTCCCCATTTGTCATTTACAACTGTAGTCGTTTATCTAACTGACTTTTCATGGGGTTGGTTGAAATCCAGTTGGCTTCAGAATCGAGTTAGAAGCAATTGGTTTCAGTTGAGTTTCAATTTCTAAAGGTTTTTTTTCCTTCTTCTCTCTTGGAAACCAGTTCTCTAATACTAGTGGTTGCTACAATGACAATGGGGAAATCAAAGGTTTTCTGGCCGTGCAGATGTTTTTTTTCTTCCAGGTATGACCAGTTTCTCTCAACACTGGTTAAGAGATGCCAATATCTTCGTTCCATTTGATGTTTCCTTGATTATCCCTCCAGAGCTGAATTGATCCTTTTTTCATTGGGATGTTACAGATGACATGGGCGATATGGATTGCGGCGTTGGCACCGACAATTGGTATCGTTGCCAATCTCTTACCCTTCTTCTTGGTATCTATGGAAGCCTTCAACGGGAGTTTACTGTAAGTTTCTTACTTCCCCACTTTTCCTCTTTTCTAAATGAAACGCGTGTGAAATGGTACTGACAGTTTTGGCGGTGGGTGATCGCATTAACGCACATAGACCATTTGATCAAATGCCGAGTTACTGGAGGTGGATGTACTGGGGTAAGCTCGTCCCTACCACAAAAGGCTGAAAGTAGTACATGCAACCGATGGTGTTGCTTTTTTTTTTGGTAGTTTCACCGTTCCAATGGTACATCAAGTCGGTGCTCTCTATGCTGCTGCATGGCCAAAATGTCAGCTGTCGGCCGGGAGAATTAGTCCATTTCCTGGCACCCAAATCCCTTAGGTGAATAATGAACATGCTTGTTTTTCGATTGATTGACGCGTCTCAAGTTTCTCTGATTTACCTGCGTGAAAGGATCACATGCTGATCTGTATCTTATTTTGTTTTGGGAAAATCAAGTTGTGAAGAATACGCTGGAGAGTTTATCAGATCGCATAGCGGGTATCTGATGAGAGCGCTCGAGGGGCATCAAGAGTCTGCAGGACCAAAGCGGTGTGAATACTGTGTATATTCAACGGGAGACGAGTTTTTGAGGGACAAGTTTCACAGCCAGTTTGATGAAAGTTTACCGGCGCTGAAGATGTTTGCCGGGTATTGCTTGCTCAACTTTGCGCTCATCTTCTTCTTTACCTCGCTCAAGTCTGGGGGGCTATGCCGCTTCAACCTCGCGAAACATCAGAAATTCTTGTCCAACAACCGGCGCCGACATTAGTAGCATCAATAACAATATGTCTGTCCTTTTTTTTTTTTTTTGGCTTCGGTTGCGCTTCTCTGAATTCCTTTTTACAGCTTCCGCGCCTTTGTAGCGCAATTCCTTTGTTGTACCACTCTTCAATAGATCTTGCTCTCTCTCTCTCCAGTTAACTCAGCCTGCTGGTATCTTCCACTCCAGTGGTACATCAGCTGTCCTTAGAGATTTTTCGAAAATCGGCCCCCTTTCCGCCTAGATGCCCCTTCCCATCTGTGCCCCCCTTGTCTTGTGTGTGTGTCTGTGGGGGTGCCTTCGCCTACCCCTTTGCGAGTACATGATGCTCATTTGTTTACCACAGTCCCATAATCACATCAGAAGATCAAAACCTGGCCTGCCGGGGAAATAACACTGAGTGCATCTGAAATCCCGAGGAATAAGAACGACGTCTAAGATAGGTTTCGATTTGGCATGGAAAAGGCCCGCATGGTGCGAAAAGAGTCGGATGCCTTCTAATGAACTTGGATAAGTTGTGTTAATGACGTGCACACTCAGCTAGCTTAGGGCCACGCATATTGTGGAACTGAATACCTATATGTTGAAGGTTTTTTTGATGTCTGTCGGCCTCTGTAAGAGCCCTCGACTCGCTCCCCGAAACTGGTTCCCGTAAGCAGGTTTGCAGCCCGCGTGCATGAGCTGCCTCCTCCTGAACTGGCGCAATCAGTATGCGAGAATAACCTTACTCGATCGAGCGGCTCCGCAGAATGCGCCAGCTTTCCGGTCTGGACTTCTTTCCTGACGGGCTGGTACCGGATGCGCCCTGCATTCGCGAGAACGTGCCCTACATGTAAAGAGTTCTGCTCAGCCCAATGGTGGCAGGGCACGATTGGTTCGCTAGCCTGAGACCAGAGAATCCGTTGCACTCGAACGAAGGAAAGGGCCCTTTCTCCCCGGAAAACTGGCCAACCAGGGTGCACTGGCCCACCAGGGTGCTCAGGCACACACATCATCTGCGATGCCTTGACGGCGCGGGACCCCTCGCCGCACTGCTCCTGAGCGCGTAGGCAATCCGGACTGGCGAGTCAAGTCTTTCCGCGAACCTTCTCACTTCTCGCTCGCTTTCA
>SMGU01000216.1:0-15936 GCA_004348175.1 Puccinia novopanici
CCTTATCCAGATGCTTCTCTGACAAAGGCGCTGTAAGACTCAAAAGTGCTCGTTAGAACCTTTTGCTGAATTGAGAAAGGTATGGTGGAGTTGCAAGCTCTGCCTTTCTATGCTATCAGAAAACAAGACCACCAAGGTACACTTGGCATCTTTTATTAACGTGATAGAGGATGTGTTCAAGATGAGCTGTTTGATTGACAAAATATGTTGATGTTGGTTTTAGGGAATGGTTTCTGTTGCAATGGACTGGGACAGCAGCGCACGGAGTGGGTGTGAGGAAGGATGAGTCCATTGCAATATAGAGAGAAAAAAGATAAATGAGAGAGAAGAAGAGAAAGAGAGAAGAACAGAGAGGAGTGAAGAACTGACCTGGGACAGCAGCGCACGGAGTGGGTGTGAGGAAGGATGAGGAAAGAGTCCTTCCTAGCTGCTGGCCCAGACTATATAGTGTGATGAACTAGACAACGTGTCACAGATATGTGACATGAGACTGACAGATGGAAGCAGATGAACCATGGAGACAATGAGAAACCGCAACACCCCCCCTTGCTGACAACTGGCAGAGACTAAAGAAGAGAAGAAAGAAAGAAAAGAAAGAAAAGGAAGAAAAGGAGAGAAAAGAGACGGAAATCAGACAACTCCAAACAAGGCGCGGTGTTTTTCCAGAAGAACACGAGATAGCGGCTTGGTCAACATGTCGGCGACCATGTCGTGGGTGGAGATGTGATGAACAACAATCAGATTGTCCCGTACGCACTCCCTGACGAAGTGGTACCGAGCATCAATGTGCTTGGTGCGGGAATGGTGTTCAGGATTGTTGGCAAGGGCCTCTGCACCCTTGTTGTCGATGTGGAGAGGAATGGCGGACTTTGGACGGAGATTGAGTTCGGACAGAATGTTCCGCAACCAGAGGCCTTCCTTGCATGAATCTGAGAGAGATTTATACTCGGCCTCTGTGCTTGACAAAGAGACCATGGCCTGCTTTCTGGACTTCCATGAGATTGTCCCAGATCCCAGACGGTACGCATAGGCTGAGGTTGAACGGCGGTCTTCCCAGTCTTCTGCCCAGTCTGAATCACAGAAACCCTGTAGGTGAATTTCACCTCCAAGTTGTAGTCGAAGGTTCATTGTTGAAACAAGATAGGTGAGGACGCGGAGAGCGGCGGACCAATGGGAAGCTGAGGGATCGCGCAGGAACTGAGAAAGGCGATTGACTGCGAACGCGACATCAGGTCGCGTACATTGGGAGATCCAGAGTAGGCACCCAATTAGCTGACCGTACGGACCGGGAGAGGTAGGCTCATCGGCTCGCCTGCTGACTAGACTTTTGAAGAAAGAATCGGTCGGTGTTTTCACCGGGGTCGTGGGAGTTTCAGGAAATCGGGAAAGGACCTCGGAAATATAGTGGGACTGAGAAAGAAATATGAGTCGTCGAGAGGTGTCGCGGGTGAATGTGATGGAGAGAAAATGATGAAGCTCTTCATTTGCTCCGATCTTGAAGCGTTTCCCGAGCGAGGCGATGATGGAGTCAACAAATGTGGGTTGTCCCACCACAGCCAGATCATCTACGTGGACGGCAATCGCACACACAAGACGCGAGTCGTGAATGTTGAAGTATAGAGTAGGGTCATACTGAGATTGGACCATGTCCAGGGAGACAAGGGCCGTGTGTAGCTCATGATTCCATTGTCTGGGGGACTGCTTCAGGCCGTAGAGTGAGCGCTTCAACTCGCATACCCAGTCGGGGTGGTTAGGGTCCTCAAACCCTGGGGGCTGTTCCATGAAGATCGGCTGTTCAAGATGCCCATTCAAGAACGCAGTTTTAAAGTCGACTTGTCGTCCTTTCCAGTTGTTGGAGGCAAGGAGGCTGGAAATCAAGCGCAGAGTTTCTAGACGCAAGGTCGGGGAGAAAACCTCATGGTAATCTACACCATGGACCTGTGAGTAGCCCATGGCGACGAGACGGGCCTTCAACTTCTGAATGGTGTGATCAGGCTTGTGTTTGACTTTGAAGATCCACTTTGACTTGATAATGCGGCGCTTGTCTGGGCGGGGAACGAGTCGCCAGGTGTCCATCCCTAGCAAGGAGGAGAATTCCTCATCTGCTGCTTTCAACCACCGTTTCTTGTTCGGGGATTTCATCAGCTGTCGCCATGTTTTGGGGGTATCGATGTCGCCCTCAATTGAAGCAGCTTTAGACCAGTTACCATAGCGGTTGGGCGCTTTACGGGTATGCTGGGAACGGCGGACTGGCGGGCTCGCAGGAGGAGACGGTACCTTAGCAGGAGAGGGAACCGGGGACTGTTGCTTGGGAGGGACACTGGGCGTTGGAGGGGAGGGGGACGGGGAAGGAGGGGGGGCAGGGGAAGGGGAAAGAGAGTGGGGAGGGGAGGAAGTTGGAGGCGCAACGGGAGAAGGCGAGGGAGAAGGGACGGGAGTGGGGGCAGGGGGTGTGGCTGGGTCAGGAGTGCTTCTGGCCTGAAAGTGGGGAGAAGACGGGACTGATGGAAAAGCTGACGGCGAGGATGCCGGTGAAAGGAGTGGTGGAGGGGTCAGCTTACCTCCTGGCCAGGACTGATCAGAATCGGACTGCGGAGGAGAATCGCCACGGGGCCTGTTGCGGGGTGCGTGAATCGACGCGGCGAGTCTTCTGTCCATTCGATCTGCAAGAGGGATGATCAATGGGGGAGAGGCTGGGTATGGAGCATCGACCGGAATGTGGGGGGAATTGGAAGGAGAAGGAGAAGTGGAGGGAAGGGAGGGCCACGGACACTCTACAAATACAAGAGTATCGGGCTGTGATTGACGAGAGGGGTAGGGGAAAGATGCATCCTCAAATATGGTGTCGCGGGACTTGACCACTGATTTGGTTTGGAGATCAAGTAGGCGGTAACCATTTCCATCGGTGAGGTAGGAGAGGAGAATCGACGCGCGGCCTTTAGGGTCCAACTTGCGTCTGTTGGCTTCGGGAATCTTGTACCAAACCAGGCAACCAAAGGGGTGGAGCGAGGAGACCTTGACCAAGGGAAGGCCAATGATCTGATTCGGGGGGTGGAAACCTGTTGGAGTTGAACAAGGCACAGAATTAATGGTATGGGCAATATGTCGGAGGGCATCTGCCCAGAACTGCTTGGGCAGGTGGGATGAGAGGAGAGAGCATCGGACAAGGTTACCGATGTGTCGGTTCGCCCGCTCAGCCACACCGTTCAATTCCGGAGAGTGAGGCGGGCCAGGTTCGTGACTGATACCGGAAGAGAGAAGAAAGGAGGAGAATTCAGATGAGATGTATTCCCCGCCGTTGTCGGACCTCAGAGCCAGAATTGTGTGTCGGCCAGACTTTTCAAAGAAAGCCTTGAAGATCTTGAAGCATGAGAAAACTTGAGATTTTAATTTCATTGGAAAAACCGACATGAATTTTGAGCAGTCGTCAATGAATGTAACAAAATATTTATAGCCCTCTCTTGAGGGAGTTTCAAATGAGCCAACATCCGAATGAATCAATTCACCTGGAGAGGATGAGCGATAAGAATCTCTAGTTTTAAAAGAAACACGGTGCATCTTCGATTGCACACAGATTGGACACCGTTGAACATCAATTTCGTTCGATGAGGTCGGGACGATACCAGCCAGCTTCAGAAGTTTCTTCAGAGGTCGGAGGCCTATGTGGGAGAGTCGAATGTGGTAGCCGAGTAAGGATTTGTCAACCAGAGGTGAGCCGGCAGGCGAAGCAGCACAGGATCTTACCTCTTTGGTAGGAAGATAGTATAGATTTCCCTTGCGGTAGCCGTGACCAATGGTGTTCCCGGACACTGAGCAGTTGGACGAGTCGTATATGTCGCACGAGGTCTTCTTGAAAACCACCACCATATCCTCGTCGCACATCCCGGCGACAGAGAGGAGCGGTTCGTGAAGATCAGGAACTACAAGCGTCTTGACTTGCTTGACTTTGCCGAGAGGGAGTACCGATACTCCCTTGTGAGTGGCGTAGACCGCCGAGTGGTCCGCGAGGCGGACTTTGGTGGAATCGTGCCTGAGTTGAGTGACCGATCCAAGATTTGGGGTCATGCTGACCGAACAACCTGAGTCAATGTTGGCATCCGTCGACATGTTGATGGCCGATGCCTCATTGAGCATGAGTACCACATTGCCGGCTACCTCAGAACCCGAATAGTCAGATTCTTCATCGGAAGTGTTGCCAAGCTCGACCACCGTCGTGCGTCCTGCCTTTGTACCCGGCCTGGGACAGTAATCTTGTCGTCGGGACGAAGAACGAGCAGGAGAAGGAGGACGACGGGATTTACTGTACCCTGACGACCTCGCGTTTCTGTCGCCTCCCGACGCGGGCCTGGACTGTGAGTCATGATCTTTCAGGATTCGAGCGGCGTTTTCGCACACGGTGAGGTCGTGTCCGGACCTCCTGCAGAACGTGCAGTAGAGTGAATCGTCGAATGGAGGTCAACCAGTAGCTGTAGCGCGGGTTTTGGAAACAGTCACCGTTTCCTCCGTACGAGACTTTCGGCGAAGAGATTCCGCCTTGAGAGCGAGGACGATGCGGGATGAGGATACTGTCTCTTCATTCATCAGAGAGGAGACGCAGTTTAGCCAATCCGGAGGGAGTGAGATCAGAAGGGAGGCGGCGTGGATGTCATCGGTGGTAAGAGGTTTGTCGGCGGTGATGAGCGAGTTGAGCTTCTCCGCATAGGTGGCCATCTCGTTGATATGAGCATCAACATCATCGCCCGACATTCGAGTGAGAACCAGCTTACGAAGCCAATACATGCGTCCGCCCGACGTGGAGTCTTGGTGGGCTTCTTGGAGGGAGACCCACATTTTGTGGGCATCGGATCCATATGCGCGGATGTAGCGGAGATTGGAATGATGGACCGTTCGCGAGATGAAGGAGCAGACGACGGTGTTGTCGTTCGTCCAGGTAGCTGGTCGGTCTTCCACTTTCACCGAAGAGAGGACGTGGTCAAGCTTGACCGAGCGGAGGTGGAGGAGAACGACGAAGCTCCAATCCAAGTAGTTGGATTCGGAGCCGGGGGATTTGAGTTGGAGGATGCCCGTGACTTTGGGTGTCAGGGAATCCGTGGCTTCTGGTAGAACTGGTTGTTCGGCCATTTCGATTTTGATCCTTCGGTGGTAATGTTGTACCACAAATTCCTTAGTTTTAACGTGCGAGGTGGCTGATTAACGGCAACTGGGTCTCATAACCTGTTGCAATGGACTGGGACAGCAGCGCACGGAGTGGGTGTGAGGAAGGATGAGTCCATTGCAATATAGAGAGAAAAAAGAGAAATGAGAGAGAAGAAGAGAAAGAGAGAAGAACAGAGAGGAGTGAAGAACTGACCTGGGACAGCAGCGCACGGAGTGGGTGTGAGGAAGGATGAGGAAAGAGTCCTTCCTAGCTGCTGGCCCAGACTATATAGTGTGATGAACTAGACAACGTGTCACAGATATGTGACATGAGACTGACAGATGGAAGCAGATGAACCATGGAGACAATGAGAAACCGCAACAGTAAATATGTCTTGAAATCAGCCATCTTGATTTAAATATTGATTCAAGATTCCTTATGTTTGTTTAGTACTATTAGAGGGGCAGGTCTTTCAAACAAACGATCAGTTGTAATAGCTTTTATCTAGTTCTGCAATTGATTTCCCCCTCAGAGGATCTTTACGACATATTATTATTTGTCCCACATTGATCACTGCCTTTTCAAGATTTTCCTTGATAAATAATCCTTTGTGATTGCTTTCAGCAGTTGAGGGATACTCAAAGCCCAAAAGAAAGAAATACTAAGGCCTTTGAGCAAGGAGAAGATGAGCTGGAAAAATCAAGAACACAGAATGTTCAGGGGCTTGGATCAACAGAGAGAGGTACTTGAGTAGAGCATTTATCAATGCTATGGGCTCAGAACCAAGTGAGGATGCATTACTGATGGGGACAAGAAGAAATAAAACCTGAAAGAGCAGCCTGGATTGAGGGACTAATGTTCAAAAGAACAGAAAATAAAATAAATAAATAAAGCAATTAGAAAGCCCTCTTGGGGGCATAATTACAATTCTAACACAATAAATGAACATTCTTACAGTCAACAAGCTGCTCCTCATTGATCAAAACTTTATAGGATTTGATTTCAGCAACAAATCTGATGAGTCTCCCCAGGTTACCTCTTGGTTTTAGCTTTATCTTATTTTCATGAGAATAGACCAGTACTGCATAACCCAGGGGTCAAAAGAAGTCCAAAGAGGTAAGTTGGCCTTAAATGACTGATGAGGTTATTTCTTACTTTTATGTGTCATAATTTGGTTAAATTTTATGATACAGGAACTGAGGACCTCATTCAAAATATTTCTTGGAATCATACAGGATGGTTTGCGGTGACTCCAGTATTTTCCTGTTGAACCACTCTGCTAGACCATTCTGCTGGGCATTGTAGGCATCTGAAAATTGCTGTCACATAATATGAGTTTGACAGTATTCCTCCAATCTCCTGTTCAACAACTCAGTCCCTCTATCTGAGTGGATCACCTGAGGATAGTAGCCAAATTTCTGTTAGAATTTATGTCCTGTAAAATGTCACTCAAGTGTCACAATAACCTGTTTTAAAGCATTATCATCTGATCATCACTCAATTTGACATTCTGATCTTCAACATATACAATACACTCCTCACTCAATTTGGTCAACTCCTCATCACTACTCAATCTAATCAATAACTCCTCAACTACCCACTCTTCAATCTTGTTCTTTTCTCTTTCTTTATTATCTTTTTCTTCCTTGCCTGTGAACCCATATCCTAATTGTTGTCTGGTGATATCTTATCTTCACTTTAAATCTCAAACTTCTGCTAACCTAAATTCTCAGTCCGCCATATGGTTATTTCTTTTTGCTTCCTTTTTTCTTATTGTTGCTCTCTCTCTGACTTGATTTCTCTTCAGTCCATTCTGTTCAATCAATCACAGTTCTTTCAAGTCTTTTAATTGCCTGGCTTCCTTATCAAAGACAAATTTTAGGACCACAAAAACAGAGTATTTAGCTTTAAGTGGTACTGCCACACAGAAATTACAAGTTTGTCCATCCACTACATTCGGTATGTGTTTTTGTAAGTTGTGTGACATGGGGCCAATTGGATCAATGAAATTAAAGTGTAGGTCTTCAAAGGATTTTGAGGCCCTTGAGGAACAACAATCTTATGTCACTTTAGTGAATTTGGAGATGGCACACCTGTCAGACGGTAGGTGGTTTGACAGGTATGCCAAGTTTGTTGTGTATTTGACTGTAACTCACATGGCCTAGCAATTTGTGCAGGATCTCAGGTTGAGTTCGGTTAGACTGATGACAAGATGATTGAAAATTGATAACTGGAAGGTTATTCTGATAGAATCCCTCAAGGAATGGCTTGTTGTTCTTGGTCACAATGAAATGATTGAGCTTGAAATCAACATGACATTTCTCTAGCAATAATTGACATAATGATAGCAATTGACAGTGATATTAGGAACATAGAGAGCATTACAAAACACAAGTGACTTCTTGTTAAATCACACTCAGATAATACCCTTTCTCTTGATTTTGAGGGTGTTTGAGCCTCAGCTAGTGTTAATCAGGCCTTATTCTCTTTTATCTAAAGAGATAAATAAATTTCAATCAGAAACCATGTGAGATGATGATCCAGAATCAATAATGAAGGCAAAGGGATAAGTTGACAAGAATGGTGAGAAACTGTTGAAGTGAGAGTCCTGTTGCTTCTTTGCCCATGGAGCCTGGGCCTTGTTGGCATCAAACCAGCATCGTGTGGCTGAGTGAGCAGCGAGTGGGTTGTGTTTTCCCAGCAAACACTTCTTGTCCTTCTCAGTATACATGGTGGCAACCTCAATCTTGCTGCGGCCTGTTGACAACTTCACCTCATTAAGATGAATCTCGAGATGAGCCAAGAGAGTTGTGGGCTTAATACTTTGTTTGATGCTGTTCAGACTTGTAGGTAGTCACTGCAAGAGGTTGTAGGACACAATATCTTCAGGAAAATGTATGCCAACATCTTCCATCTTCACTATCCTGCTAGGCACCTCTCTTATAAATTTTATGATGTTACTGGCATTGAAGAATATCATGTTTGCCAACTGATTTTAAACGCGTTCTCAATCAGAAGGCTCTGACGAAATGAACCTCCTCAATATCGCTTTCCAGAGCCTAAGTCCATTGTTTTTCTTTCACAAGTTGACGACATTTCAGCTAGGGAGAAGTGGGACTAATGGACCTGTCGGGTTTGTTTCACTTGGACGCGATGCCAACGGCAGGGTTCATACTTTCTTTTCACAGAAGTGGTTCCACGTCTCAAAGTAACACACCTCTGGATTCGGTCCAACCCGCGTCCACAGTTCCTCTGCGCCCTCGATTCAGTAGCATGCTCCACTTCGCCAGTCCGGTCAGATGCCTACAACAGCATCCCAGCCTCACTCAGCTCGTCCTCGTCTGTGCTACCGCAGCCGTTTACTCTTGGTTTCTTCCGCGCGGCCTTGCTCCCTCGTCGGCTCGTCGGTCGACGCGTCTCAACCCACTGACTATTGCGAAGGAATCGGTGTGCCTGCAGGCGTGTTTTTCTCCCCAGACAAGTTTGGAAAGTGTGAAAGTACGGTGGTCTTACTGATGGTGGATGCTGTTTACTACTTATAGGCTACCCGAGGTGAAGATTAGGCGAACAAGGTCCAATCTACGATACGCAGACTGCGTGCGGAATGCTGAAAGAGAAGATGGGTATACTCAAGCGAGCGTTGAAAGTCAGGGGGATGGGAAGCAGGCAAGTGAGGGAGATTGAAGGTGAGAACGAGGTCTGTGCCGTTTCCGTTGTTTCCGACGCCGTTCAAGCGCCAGAGTGCCAACCAGATGTGCACCTCGTGAGATTCAGCCTTGGAGGCGTTGAACTTAGAGACGGATTGGAGGCCGTAGCATCTCACCGGCTCCGGCGTCCGTCCTGTCCCGCTCATAGGCTCGATCGTCGCCGGCGCCCCGAACTGGGCCGAGTCTTGCGGAAGCTCAATGGACTTGATCGTCGCGAGGTCCGAGGAATTGTCGTGTGCTAACGAGTCGAAATGATACCTACACATACACACAGAGAGAGAGAAAAAGATGTGGTCTCCATCAGTTTTTTATTATTATTGTTCAGTGTCTGTCTTTTCTTGGGCCAAGGAAAGATTGGTGAGATGATGGATAAGTCCTTTTTTTGGTTTTGTAAGAGAGAACCGCACTTGATGATGGCCTGTGGGAGGAGGGCGTCTGCATCTGAGGAGGGGGGCTGCTCATCCACCGGAAGGTCCTTCACATCCACCAGCTCCAGCACCTCGATTATCATGGATAGATCCTGCGGCTCAACCCTCCCATCCTTGTTCCCGCTCTCTTCCTCCACCTCGTTTCTCGTGATGAACACTTCTTGCGTATCTGGGACTTGTCGAAACGTGCTGCAATGAATCCAATCAAAAAAAAACAAAAAAACACATCGTCATCATCTCGTTCTGGAGATATTGCCTTCCCACGTACCAAGCGAGACTGGTTATGCAATATCCCTTTCCTTTGGTTTTTTGTGGATGTGCGGACGACGTACCTCACGTCGATTATCTCGGGAGGCAAGTCAATGGTGATAGCGCCGCCGAACAGCGGCACTGTTTTTGTCCTCGGCGGAGTCCTCGTGGTGGTGGTTGTTGGGAGGATAGCCGGAGCCGCCATGGTGGTTCGACTGGTGAATATGCGCCGGGGTGGCGACGGCTGCTTGGGTGGCGCTGGGCGCGGGAAAGCGAGATGGGTGTCTGCCAGGGCGCAGAAATCGGCGCAATGGGGGGCCTCCCCTAAGCCCCTCCCTGGGCAGTCCCAAATTCGGCCGAGCCGGTTCAGAGCCTTACCTGGCAGCTATGATACCATGTCCCGCTGGGAACGGTCGGCTCACTTCCCGTCCCGCAATCCTTCCTGACGGGCTGGTGCCGGATGCGCCCTGCATTCGCTAGACTGTGCCCTGCATGCACAGAGTTCTGCTCAGCCCAATGGTGGCAGAGGGTAGCAGGGGACAACTGGCTCGCTCGCCTGAGACCAGAGAATCCGTTGCTCTCAGGAAGGGAAGGGCCCTTTCTCCCCGGAAAACTGGCCAACCAGGGTGCTCCGGCACATGGCTCACATCATCGGCCTTGCCTTGGAGCCGGGCCGTGACGGCGCGGGATCCCTCGCCACTCTGCTCCTGAGCGCACAGGCCATCCGGACTGGTGAGTTAAGTCTTTCCGGGAATCTTCTCATTTCTCGCTCGCACTGAAACATTAGAGGGTTGTGCGCACCAGGTCCGCAGTGCTATCGACGGACAGCTCAGCATCGTGTGTGTCGGCGAGGCGGACGACGACTACAGGCGCGTGCTTGAGTAATTCCTCCACTAGATACTCAACTCCCGGCGGAAGGATAAGCCCTTCCTAACCTCACTAAAACGCCAAAGGCTAAGCAGCTGATTCCTGCTATTCAGCATGTATGCCCGAGGCCCCGACAGTCATCGCCGAGCAGGTGACCGTGTCAACGCCTATGCTTAATTTTGCTCTCAACATAAATATTTATAGCCAACAAAGTTTGTTGGAGATCCATGGCCGCCGTATGGGCTAGTGTCCCAAACACGCGAGAACATCTGTTTTTATTCACTGCGGTCCCCCTGTCAGCCGCTACTGCTAAGCATCACTGCGTCTGGCAAACATGAGGTGACCTCAAGGTCTGTCCACATGCCGGTATAAAAAGCGGACGTTCTTCTTCCCAGATTGATCTAGGCATTTTCACCAACCCAGCGTTCTGAATCTTTCACTCCCCCGGATAAATACCTTGCTTACTGACCCCTCACATTGTGGCTGTTCCACTAATTATGCCAGCTTACTCGGGATATCTGGTTATAAAATCATTGCTTGTAGTCTTGGTGTGGCAAATTCACTGCTTTCCTACACAACCGCTTGGTAGCACAATTCCGCTTTTATCGATGCTGAAATTGTCGACAATGAAACTGATTGCGATCTCAACTCTTTTGCAGGGAAGATAATCTGTGTTTCTGACCAATCAGGAAGAACTGGCGCCAAACTTAAGGACGCCTTGTATCTCACAACTAATGAGGTGAAGGCTAAAGTCATCGAGACTTACTCTGAATCAGATTTGAGACACTTTTTGGAAAGGATCCCTCAGTTTTATCAGTACAAGTCAACTGTTTTCACCAATATGGGTAAGTGAAAAAGACTGTCTAATCAATGTTAGTAAAGAAAGCTAGGCTGAGGTATTCTATTGATGTATGTGGCACTACAAATGCTCCTCTGCAACAAATGAATGCCTTTTCTGGGATTCACTGCTAGCTCAAAAAAATGCAATGAAGGATGATTACATCTTAATGAAGAATCAGCTACAGAGCATCAAAGATCAATTTCAATCTAATCCAGAATCTATAAGTAGGACTGATTTTGATGAAGTATCAGAAACTATTGAAAAGTTGGAGGCTTTCCAAAAACTCATTCAGAAGGGGATACAAGACAAAATATACAAAATGAAAAATCACATCAAAGATATTGAAATTCTTGGGATACAAGAAAATTGTTCTTTGAAGAAAAAAGCAAAGATGGCTTCACCCTCTTCTGAAACTGTTGTTACAAAGGAACTGAGCTTAGATTTAATAGAACAGATAAGTGAAAGAGTTTGGGATGCTCAGGTTGATAAACTGAGTGGTATATTACATGGACTTCCATTACACAGAGATGATAACCAGAAAATCATAAAAAAAGGGAATGAACTGTCCTTGGAGCTTCAAAATATCTTATTCCAACAAGTTGGCTACATGTACAAGCAGAAAATGATATCAGGAGAGGCTTTCAAGAAATTTTGTCAATCAAAAACAACATTGGAGATTGCAGCATTTGCTATGATCCATAACAATCCCTGGCGTGACAGCTTCAGTATTTTGAATCCTCTAACTGTCCTCAATGAATGGACTTGTGAAAATTATAGAAAAATCTATGAAGGTGAGTATGAAGAGAGAATTATTATCAATACTAATTATTCCTTGAATGTGCCTGACATTGGATTTGATCTTTCCCTCCATAATAATCTTCTTGGTTTAAAAAGTTCTTGATGAAAATAATAAAAGATATTTTTTTTATATGTCACTGAAGGCATATGATTATACATTTAACTGGATTGGAAATTTCAACATAAAATCTCTCTTTGAAGAAGATAAATTATTCCACATATTGGAAAAATTAGTTTCCCCTCCATCAAGAAAGTCAGATTCAAGTATTAATTTACAAGAGTTGAGAAATCAAGATCCTGATTATGTACAAATTAAACATTTTCTTCAAGAATCAATTGAAAAGTTTAAAAACAATCAAGTTGATCTACTTGAAAATGTGTACAGGGAAAGGTCCTTTTTATTTTTATATTTCATCCAAAATCACTATGATTTGGAGATTTTTGAACTGGAAAAAGGTGAAAAATTTGAAGAAAAGATGAGTTTGATGACATCAAGCTTGCAACTTGTGAGGGAGTTAAGAAACATTTATTGGTATGTGAAAGAGGGAGAATATACTAGGGAGGATATTTCAGCCATCAAAAAGAATAAGTATGGAGAAGAAATCCTGATGATTTACAAATTATCAAATTATCTTATTTCAAAGCATCCAAGATTTTTTTCTTCTTCTGAAATGTCGATCTATTGTAGGACTAATTGGCTGAATTCTCTAGAGGAACTTATTGAAAAATCCATTACTCAAATCATAGATCAAAATAAATATTACTTTCATGATCAATCCTCTGTCTTAACACCCGGGGACCATTTGTGCAACTTCCAGGGAAGTGCCATGATTCATTTTTTTTACAGAAAATTTCAGAAATTATTTGGAATGTTTACATGAAAAGCATAAGAAAAAAATCTGATGTATCTCTGAATTCATTATTAAATTCATGTGTATGTCAATCTGGAATTCCCCCCCCCCTCCCCCCAAACCAATCTGGAAGACACAATTGAAGAATGTAAAATATATTACAATTCACCTAGAGACTGAGATTGTGTGATAAGTTCAAATTTAAGCTTTGCTAATTGAAAAAGGTAGAATATTTATTTTGAATAATTAACATTTGTAAAATATTTTACTGAAATAAAAATAAGTCCGAGATATTTCATTTCAATTCTGAGAATTTTTATGGGAGATTTCCCCTGTGAGTTGACCAGTGAGGAAATGAATATTAAAAGAATCAGCACATTCATAAAATTTTACAAGTATCATTATTCTGCAATCAGTGACCTATTATCATTCCACCATAATTTAAATGTGCACTTGCTATTTATGTGGTAAGAAAGGCCATAAATCAAATAAGTGCCCTTCTAAAAATAAAAAAAAGCAAGAAAATATCTGTAATTCATCATGAAGATAATCAGAAATAAATCTCTGAAAATTCTTCCTCTAGTGAAGAATCTTTACCTGATAGTGAAGACAGTGAATAAGAAGATAATTCTGGGTATTCTAAAAATGCTATTATATATTCTGAAGAAAAGGTTATATCTAATATAAAACCTTTAAATAATAAATAGAATCCTAAAAGTATTAAATTATTACCCATTAAGAAACCTGACTATACAGGAAGGATGCACAAAAGTGGAGGAACTAACATTACAAATATAGTATGTAATAAATTTAAGTTAAAATGTCTAATAGATGGTGGAGCATACTGCTCTATAATCATTCCTAAACTATTAGATCAAATTATTCCAGATTGGAAGAATAAATTACAGATTATGAAACCAGGAAAATTCTATAGCTGTAACAGTAGGTTAAATCCTTTAGGAGTAATACAATTTGACAGAATCTTTCCCCATTCTAATACCAGAATACAAATACCTTTAGAATTAGTAGTAATGGAAGATTTTAAACTGAAATATATCATACTAGGTAATGATTGAATTATAAATTATTGAATTGATGTAATAAATAGTAGTGGCAGATATTTTACAATAAATGGTGACTCAAGCACTAAATTTGAATTAGGTGTCAGTGACAAATTGAACCTTGATAAACTTGAGTGCAATGCAATCAAGGCTTCTAAGTTTGAAAATACCATTGAAGAATCTAAAATCAATGATAAATTATCTCCTGAAGAGAAGGAGAAAATCCTGAAAGTATTACATCAACACCATCTAGCCTTTGCCACTGCTGATGAACCTTTTGTAAGAATCAAAGGTCATGAAGTAAAACTTAATCTTAACACTTCTAGACCCTATCCTCAAGTTTTAAGAAAAGCTTCATACCCAGCTTCACCTAGGAGTAGAGCAGCTCTAGAAGAGCATGTCACTGATTTAGTCAGAATGGGAGTTCTCAGGAAAGTGGGAGCTAATGAAAATTTTTAAGTAACTACTTCTGTAATAATTGATTGGAATAATAATAAATCAAGAATGGTTGGTGAATTTAGAGCTTTAGAGCTTAAAACACCTAAAACATTCCTGATAGATATCCTATGCCTAGAATTAGTGAAGAAATAACCCAATTACAAGATGCTAAGTATATAACCTATATGGATGTTCTTAAAGGTTTTCATCAAAATATGATTCATGAAGATATTAGACATCTGATGAGAATTATATTACATATGGGAATATATGAATATCAAAGAATGCCTTTTGGTATTAAAAATGCTCCCTCTCATTTCAAGAGAATGATGGATATAGAATTTCATAAAGAACTGAGAGAATGTCAGCCTCTATGCTACTAACCAGGTGATTTAAAGCACTTGGTTGTGCTGTGAGTGTTGATGCGTGAAGGTTTGGTAAGTTTGAGGAATTCCTGTGGCAATTTTAATAAGATTTAATTAAATTAGTTCCAAGTATTCAAAGCTTGTAGAACTTATTCTCAACATTCAAGGGAGGTGAATCCAGTCTAATTACGTGGATTCTTCTTGCTTATACAGCTAGGGAATATTTTATTGAGCGTAAGTAATAATACTTACATGCAAGGTGGGCCTTCTACAAGGATTGGAGTGCAGATAAAAAATTGGGGAAGTAGTTCAAATGCGCCTCAAGACTTTTGCAAGTCACTACAGAATATTCAGGCAGACAATTGGCAGTGTGGATGATGGTGAATGCGTGATTTGTGATTCAGTGGCAAGAACACTATACAAAGCTGTGGGGATACTTATACTAACAATCCAGGGGAGTGTGTACAATAATATATAGGCTGAATGCGCTTTCTGTAGGACTTTTAGGGCTGGGGGAAAATGCCTGAAGAATCAGGTCCTTAAATATTCTCACAGGCATTTCAGAGGCGCTCATAAGTAGCTTGTAGAAGCAGGTGTGAGGCATGGAAGCACCTAGAATTAATTAATGATGTAATAATGAACAGCTATGGCGTAATCAGGCTATGCTATGATGTCACAATCAATTGTAGAAGCGCCTAGAATAATTAAATGAGGTCATAGAGCACTGCTATGGGGCCATCAGGCTATGTTATGATGCCATAAAGCAGTGCTATGATATCATTAGATTAAAAGGCTATATTTTTGCTATAATGAGATAATAACTAGCTTTAATTTATGAGTCATTTCCTGGGACCATATTATAATTTAATTCAATGTTAAATAATTCCTTGCAGCGCTTACAAGTAGCTATTGATACAATAATACTCTCATGGAATGTTATACTTTCAATTATAAATTTATAACAACTCTAAAAATAGATAACTGCATATTTTGGGCGTATCAAGTATGTTTTATTTTATTCTAG
Source organism: Puccinia novopanici (assembly GCA_004348175.1). Lineage (NCBI taxonomy): Eukaryota > Fungi > Basidiomycota > Pucciniomycetes > Pucciniales > Pucciniaceae > Puccinia > Puccinia novopanici. The sequence goes on from SMGU01000216.1 coordinate 15,767, forward strand.
TATTATATTTATGGCATAAAATATAATACTTAGGATAAAAATAAATAAAAGGGAAAAAATACAATAAATCATTACAAAACCAGGCAAAACCAGACAAAACCTTTTAAGGCCAAACAAAACTGGGCAAAACTTAGTTAAGTGTTTCAAGATTATCTTATAATATTCAAATA
>SMGU01000217.1:0-28531 GCA_004348175.1 Puccinia novopanici
GTCTAGGCACTGTACATGAGTAGAAAAATAAGGAGAATAACTTTAATTTATCAACATTCCCTTTTTAATGATAAAAAAAAAACCCCTCTTTTCAGAGAAAAATGACATTGCAATAAATTGGCTTAAATCAAAACTTTGAAGCCTTTTGGCCTGATAAGGCATATCCAATTCTACTGAGCAAAAGTATATATATAGTCCTCAATGTAGTGCGAGAGCTTCTCATGGGCACCAGTCCGTCTTACGGCCATATTGCTTTGGAACCATCAAATGTTGCACCAATCCAGCCTGACAAACAACCCAAATTTTTTGTGTTTTTTCGACTGATTACTTTACCTCAGCACTATATATTCCCACCAACACCAAAAACCAGCCCAAGCGAATATACACACAATGCCATGCAAGACCAGCGGCTGAAAGACCCGCAACCAGGCCAGCACCAGTACACAGATCCACATCTTTTTAGGCACTTGATGATACGTGCGCTTGTTTTTTTTCGGATTAGTGGGCTGGCAGCAATGAAAGAAAACCAGAGAAACCTGCAAGGAAAAGTACACTCGTACTACCGCTCAACTGTACACACACACATAATAAGCACACACAACAAAAAAAAACAAAGATAGGAAACAAAAAGTTGTATATATATATATACACGATGAAATACATTTTTTCTTCACATTTCTCTTTTGTTTTCTTTCTCTTTTTGCTTACTATGTTGTTAAAAATATGTCGGAGATGTGTTTTTCTTTCTTTTTTTTGTTTTTATGTGGAGGTGAGAAAGTATTAAGTAAGTAATAAGCAACTGACACGAGAGAGAGAAAAAAATCTAAGTAAAAGAATCTATGAAAGGGGATAAAGGAGAGAGAAAGGGATCAATAGACAGGGTTAGTGAGAGAGTGATGGTAATGAGAGCTGAGATGGTCGAGCGGATGGGAGGTCGGAGGACATGCGGAAGAGAGATGGAGGACGGAGAAGCCGGTTTTGAGGTGAGAGGGGGGGGAGGATTTGAGAGACGGGGACGGGGAGAAGAGACTGAGTTGTTGGTGCGCGGCTCGCAGCGACTAAGGCTCTGCTGTTTTCTGATGGACGAACGGTGGACGGTGGATCCGATGGTGGATCCGATGAGGCGGGAGAGAGTTTTCTAGGCCCGAGCGGGGAACAGTGGGTGTCTGAATGACGAGTCTATTTTCGACGAGGCTGTCGATTTTGGGGGTGGACAGCGAGCCGGAGGTGAGTGCGTTCCTGGGAGGATAGGAGTGAGGGTTGTGGACGTCGGTGGCGACGGCGGAGAGCGAGCCATGCAAGCTGCTGGGATTGGAGAGTCTGGTTTGTTGGTGGCGGGGGCGGGTGGTTGTGCAAGCCCTTCTTCTTGCGGACCCGTCTGTCTTGCTGGGAATGCCCGCGGAGCCTCTCGGCTTGCGGCCGTTCTCGTTGTCGTCGTCCGAGTCCGAGTCCGATGAGCCGTCGTCCTGCTCGTCCGAGTCCAGCTCCGACTCCCCCCCAAAAACCGCGTCCATCCTCCGCCTCCAGGTCCCCCGGATTCACGCTCGGCTTCTGCTTGATGAACGAGTCGATCAGCAGGAACTGCAGCACATTCAGGATCGTCGGCCCCACCATCACCACCATCAGGATCTGCACCTTTGGGTTATGGCTGATGCCCTCTATCACCCCGTTTCCGAACTGCACCAAGGCCTCCCCGCCCAGCCAGAACAACCCAATCACAAATAACTTGAGCATCACTAGCCCTAGAAAATAGATCGTGATTTGCTTGAGCCACGACGTCAGAAACGGATGCGGATAGCTGCCCGAGGAGAGTCCCAGACTCGCAGGGCTTCTCCTCAACGTCTTGCACACCAATTTCGTGATCGCGTTCAGCGCCAGAAAGAGCACAAAGACGCCGATGGTGGTATCTATAAAGATGTTCATGAAATAAAGGGCACATGGGTTCCCTTTGGATGGTAAGGATGCCATCGAATCTATATATTTGTTCCTTGGTTAGATTTTTTCTTTCCGCCTGGTTTTGTGACATAGGAGCACTGACCAGATATCAAGATGTTGAACATGTGCACGAAGGCTTGACCCAAGACCTGCTTGGAGACGTCTGCGGTCCAAATATGATATTTACCTGTCTCGGTGCAGAAATGTCAGATGGGAGGGGCTAAAAGGGGGAATGGAAGAGGGGAGACAGACGCTTAGGTTTTTCGCGGTGACGTTTGTAGAGCAGACTAGCGAGGATGATGACGGCCATGATAGCCTGGATGAGGATGGAGAAGGGGCCGAGCAGCGAGCATGTGTCGGTGTCGAGGTGGGCGTGAGGGATGGCTGCTGAGATGAGCTTGCTGGTGGTGGTGGTGGGTCTTGATGGGGTGCCTTCGTATGTTCCTGCGATGTCCATTGCCGTGTCGTCTGGTAGTTCTTTTCCGCCGAAGTTGGCTCGACTGGACACTCAGCTGGTGGTGGGGAGAGGGGGCTACGTCGAGGCAAGAGGGGGGCTTAACAAGCTACAATTACTTGCAGTTCCAACTTGAGAGTCTTGAGATGAGAAGAAGTGCAATCAACATATACCCGACAAGAACTACTGCTCATCATCAGGGGGATCATCAGCAACAAGAGGGCCTTGTTGTAGGAGGAGATCATCACCCTACACACTCATCCATACAAATAAGACTTCCTCCAACACTCCTCTGCCCCAACAGCTTCCTCAACCAGATCAAACATTGCGCATTCATCTCACTCACACACAATGCGGATGAACAGTAGTACAAACACAAACAAATCACATGCTGTATCATATATAAAAAAAAACATGACAATATGCTACAACCCAGCGTCCGAAGAATCAGTACTTCATTCCAGCCTTGGCTAATCGTTGTCGTTGATCATGATGATGGTGTTGCTGGGGTTCGTCTGGTTGATGAGGATTGTCCGAGTCGGAAGGGAGGGTTTGTCCAGGTGGTGGAATGGAGGAAGCATGATCGTGATCAACAGGTGGGTCGAGCTTAAAGTTGGGAAGGGGTTTAGGGTCATCAAATTGGACGGCCTGCTTAGGTTTGCTATAGTTTTCTGGCTGAGACTGCTGCAGTGATGGAGCGGAGGAGGAGGAGGAGGAGAGGGACTGGTTGATGAGGATCTCTTGGACGTAGTTCTTCGGGAACCAGCCAATCCGCCCATCCCTCGTCCGCCCCTTCCACCATCCCATCGACCGTCGCTCTTCGATCGACATGGGCAAGAGCACCGCAATCACTTCATTCCTCTCAAACCGAAGCTCCTTCTCCATCGGATTGATTGGGTTCATATCATTCTCCTCCCTCGTGGTGGGATAGTACGGATGAAGCGCTTTGACAAACGTCAGTTTACTAGGATCTACCGACAGAGTCACTTGGTGCTGTTCGTTTGTAATCGATGGATTCAGTCCATCAGGTGGGAATGAGGCCTGCTTCTGTTTCTTCATCATCGAGCGGACCAGTTTGTTCATCAAGTAAGGGATCCCAAATACCGTTAAAAAGAAAATCACAATCGGTTTCCTGGATGGCCGGGCTGGTTGAGTGTTACCTTCGGGAGAGTTCCGAGGGTCGAAGTGTTTAAAGTGTGCAGACCATCGACTTGCAAACGGATCAGAAGAGTGATTGGTGCCGGTAATGACGCCTTTGGCCCATTTGAGCAGATCGAATAAGCTCAAGATCTTGCCGATGCTGAACTTGAACAGGTTGAATTGTTCGATCAATTGGATGAAGGTGAAGAAGCTGGAATGGGTCATCATGAAAGTGGATTCGAGGAGCTGACTAAAGCCGGAGAAAGCCATGACGAGTGATTCGAGTAGTTGGAAGGTAGATTGCGTCGAGTTGGTCAAGGTTTGGCTGAGCGTCGGTTGCATCATGGAAGGATCCACTGGCCCATTCATGCCCATCTGACCGTTCATCGCACCATATCCGCCCATTCCGCCGTATCCCCCCAGACCTCCGTAGCCCATTCCGCCGCCGTATCCTCCGTATCCTCCTCCGTATGAGCCAAAGGACCCCAGCCCACCTAGTCGTGAATAGCCACCACCATATCCGCCATATCCGCCATATCCCGAAGACATCCCATAGCCCCCACCAAATCTCGATGAATACTGTCATTAATGGAGACCAATTATTACTATTATTACGAAAAAAATGAAATTCAAAGAGAATCAAGTAATAAGGATCTTACAGGACTGGCGCTAGAAAACGAGGATGAATAAGCTATGTAGAGAAGAGGTAGGCTCAGCAACACGGTTTTTTTTATGGAGGATAGTGAGAGGACACGTACGGGCAGGATTGAAAGGGCTGGAAGAGGAGGAGGGTTGCAGCTGAGAGGATGAGTCGGGCGAGTTGAGCAAGTTGGCAGGCTTGGGAGGGAGTGAAGGCAGGCCCTGTTCGTTGTTGCTGTTCGGGGGGGGAGTAGTTGTCGTGTGCTGTTGGGTGCCTGTTTCCCATGGCTTTGGTGGTGAAACGGCCATATTTTCGGCTGTTTTTGTTTTTGTTGAATATTTTTTTTCGGCAGTGCAGTGTCCGAGTCGCATCAACTATCCGGCCCCACGCGCTCCGTCGGACATCTCCGCTGAGGTCCAATCACATGGGCACGAGTCAGGCGCAACATGGCACTCATATCATCCACCTTCCAAAAAAAATATACTGAGTTGCTTATTATATACTGATAACACATAATGATCTATTCTAAACAATATCATCCAAACAATTTACATTTCTTTAGAACATGAATGACAAAAAAGAAATTCAGCATCCAACAAGTAAGTGGTGGTTAGCCAAAAAGGGCCAGCATCAGAAGCAATTTGGAATGGCATTCTTGCAGGGCCTTAAGAGTTCTGAATACACCAATATCATTGAAAATGCAAGTTTATAAAGAAAAAGCCATTAAAAAAAAAACATTAAAGCTTGAAATTATAAACTCATATATCAAGGTGATGAGAACCCACATGTAAATTAGTCATGAAGTGGAGGACTTGCTGTGTTATGATCTATGTTACAAGCCTGACCTGAGAGTTAGATTCCATAGCACCACTTTGTACTTTCTAGGCTTGCAATCTATTATACAAGATCCAGGACCAGAAGACCATTGTTGCCTCTCCAAGACCAGTCCTAACATCCCATCAATCTGGGAACCCCTCCGGGATTCTCAGGGATCAGTCCCTAATCCTAAAGTTACAGGAGGGTATGTAGCTCTTCCAGGATAGAAAGATATCAGCTACAACCATATCATCCATGGCTGGAACAGCTCAATCAACTTTGGACAGCCAGAACCCTCAATCACTTTGCCCTGATGACCAATATGAAGAACAGGATAATCAAGAAGACAGAGACCCACCTCCACCCTGTAACACTCAACATCAATCCTCCCCTCAAGTTCAGGAAGCCAAGCAGACCAAGCAGGGTGGTGATCATGCACCTGGCTCTCAGGGATACAGTACAGCCAACTGTACAGCCCTCATCATGGCCATGAAGGAAATTCTCCCATTATGGAGCCAGGAGTAGTCCAAGGTACCTTTACAACCAGTATGCTGCAGACAACAATTGGATTTTGTGGGACACCAATCTACTGAAGACCAAATTTCAAAACCTTGAAGACTTGAAAAAACCCACCGGCAAAGCCGTTTGCCCCCCCCCCCTGGATGAGTGAAGCAAAGGCAGTTAATAAGGCAATCCACAATTGCACAGTTCACACTGCAATTTATTGACCACAATGAAGATGTAAAAACCAATGATGAAACCTGTGTACCTTCACTGGAAGAAAAACTCAATCAACTGCCTGCAGTTGACATGCAAGTTGCCTTTGTGCAAAAAGGCAACTCGCATGTCAACTGCAGGCTGTTGATTTAGTTTTTCTTGCAGTGACATGGCTTGAGAAGAATACATCCATCCGAGATCCCCCCTGTTGAGGTACAAGTTAGTGTGCTACCATGATGTATCACCTCAGTTGAACCATGACCACTACTGCCCAACCACCATGGAAACCACAAGTGTCTGTAGCCTAGTTGGTTAAGGAAGCAATCTAGAATGTGTCTCAGAATAGCAGAGGTCATGGGTTTGAGTCCCACCAGACACATCTTAATTTTCACAGTCTCTACACCCCCTCCCTTGGCCTGAAGATACACATCCATTCAATTATCAATCACAAAAAAAGGTGGTCAGAATGTGGTTGGGTCCCACAATATAACACCTTTTTTGGCAATCATATAGATACTTACTCACCCAGTTCCATAAGGTAACCCTAACCCACCATAACCCCGAGATCCACTACCCCCCAGCTTCACTACTGCTCCCAGCTTCAATACTTCTCCCATCCCGAGCTCCACTGCCCCTCAGCTTCACTAATGCTTCCAGCTTCATTACTACTCCCAGCTTCACTACTCTTTTCATCCTGAGCTCCACTATCCCCCAGCTTCACCACTTCTCAAATAAATATGAGCTGTCTCCAGTTTGGAAACCCATCCACCTAATAGATGGATCAGTTCTCTGGAATTTTGATGGTTGTTTCAATAATGTGGTGAATTCCATCTGGGATGATGGAGATTAGAGTCAAGAATGATAACCATGGGTAATGACCATGTATTATGGGACTGCAACCAATTGGCCATTGCAGGGATGTAATGAATATTTAATTGAATTGCACAAACTAGGGCCGGACACACTAAAAAAAAAAAAAGGGGAACAAGAAGACAATGGAAAGAGGAAGGACTAAAATTTATCATGAAATGGTTTGGCTGAACAATTAAGCTGGAGACAGGAGGAAGAGGAAGATGGGACAAGAGCAAAAGGACTGATAATGGGAAAGAGGTTAGTTTGAGAAGAGGAAGAATAAACACTGGGCCACTACGCTATGCTGCACTATTTGGGTGCTACACGTTAGTGTAGCGGCCTTTTTTTTGGCCCCTCTACTGTAGTGTTAGCAGGGGTTTTCTGCCACTACACTCACTGCAAAAAAAACTGGCTCAACTACCTGCAGTTGACATGCAGAAACTCCAAGGAAGCTTGTGGTGTTACTCAAACCTTTCTCCAAGAGTGATTCAACCAAGCTTTGATGCACAGTCACGGTGCATGCTGCACAGTGACTGTGCCAACAAATCTACAAATGCAGACAGGTGGAGTTTGTATGGCAGCTTGGCTGGAGCATGCTGCATGTCAACTGCAGGCAGTTGACTGAGTTTTTTTTGCAGTGACTGTAGCTGTAGCGTAGCAGAAAAATCCCGCCAATGCTTCTGGGTAGCGTTAGCGGGAAAAAAAATCCTCTATGCTACCCATTAGAGTAGCGGATTTGGCACTAACAACCTTTTTGGCCCCATTGTAGCGTAGCGGAACCCCGCTACGCTAAGCTACACAGCTGTAGCGGCCGTAGAAAAAAAATGCTGAGGGAAGACTTCTCCTAGTGTGGTATTCTTAAATGTTAAAAATTAAAAATTATTTCTTTTCTATTCTTTTTATATTATTTTCTATCACTTTTCTTTATTTCTCATTCAAAAGGCCACAAATCACCCAATCTGATGGAAGAAATGGACTCTACGGCCCAAATTACCCCTGGTCACCTTGGATGGCAACTCCTTAAACCCCTTGGATCAGAAGCTATGGTCAATCAACATATCTCCTTGGCCACCATCAGCTACACGACATCACAACCATATCATTCACCTTTCACTGTTTGCACAGCCCAACAAAGCTTGCACAGCACAACACAGCCTTCACAACATAGCCTCATGCACACTGCCTCATGGCTGCGCATTGGTTCTTACTTTATACTTCCTCATATTTTACCATTCTTATGTGCATACCTCTTATCATGGCCTCATGGCTGTGTAGAAGCAGTGTATCACAGCCTCTTATAGTATTTTTCCATATTTTATATTCCCCTATATTACACCAGAGTTATTTACATACTCTTGTAGCACAGCCTTATGGCTATGCAGAAGCAGTGTAGCACAGCCTTATAGCAGTGCAATGGCAGTGCAGACACAGCCCAATTGCTGTGTACTGTACTTGTCCCCTTTGTAGCTAAATTCCCTCACTCTTGTCTATTTAAGGAGGCTCTCCTCCAGTTGTTTCCCCCTTCCTCACCAGATTCTGGCATCAGACTCATAATAGTACCTTATCCCCTATAACACTATCCATCTGGTCACTCTACAATATTATTAGCCACCCAATATAGTAGTTTTATAAACACACAACCCTTACATCAGAAATTATAAGTCTTATTACACCATATAACCCCTTTGATAAGCCCCTTGGTTCAAGTCCTGGTCAAGACCTAGGTCTAACAGGTTCATTTACCACTAGGATATTTCCCCTTTAAAACTAAACCCCTTTCACAATTCATATACCCCCATCACTAGGTCCTGTGTTCAATCCCTGGTTGAAGCACTTGCTCTCACACCACTCACCACTTATAACTCATCATCATCACCACTCATCACCATCAACACTCATCATCACTCATAACTCATAACACCTCTTTATAACCACCAACCTCTGTTCAATTCCCCCTCTCACCAATCACCTTTACAACACCCTTTCTCATCTAAAACTCAACCCACTTCTCAACAACAGTAGTATCTTGATACACCCCCTCCTATCACTTTATTAAACCTTCCAATCCGAGATTGGGGGGCTTGTTTAGTGTCTAGAATCACAGAAAGGCAGAGGTATCCTCATTCATCCCTTTCAACACTCATTAAAAGGTCTTCACTGACACTTTTGACCTTTACACCGGTTGAAGAAGTCTATAACCTCTTTTACCGGGAGGGCTTCCTACAGGAGAATGTGTTAGCGTAGAAAAACGCTATGCTAACTGTTAGCGTAGAATTTTTCTATGCTAACACCTTCTCCTGAAAATCAGGTAGTGTTAGCGGCTGTTTTTTTGACCAGCGCTAATGCTATGCTACCACATTTTTTTTTTTTTTTTTTTTTAGTGTTAGTGGGCACAAAAGGCCCACTACGCTAACAATAGCCATAGTGTAGCGTAAAAAGGCTAACAGTACTCTACGCTAAAGCTACTGTTAGTGTAGCTGGCCCAGCATTGGAAGAAGTAAGGACACCAACAGGTCTCACCATACAGACAGAAGGATCACATGAAGATATTGAGGGTGAAGATTGGTGGTTTTGAGTTGATGATAGAAGGAGTGAGTGATGGGAAGAGCTGATTGAGAGTCAAGGGTTGGTTTGAGGTTGAAAAGAGTCTGAGAGTAAATCAAGTAAAAGGAGATGCACACAAGTGAAGAAGAAAGAAATGAAACATGCGAAAGGCAAGGAAACACAGGGAAGTCACATAAAGAGAAAAGAAAATAAAGAGAAATCTTCAGGAATATTCAACAGGATGCCTTCAAATGTGGAGGGAGGATTGTATACTGAAAGAAGGTGGAGACAGAGAGGAGTAGGTGTAGTTAAAGTAAGAGTGACAGCCATAAGCAGTTGTGAATTGTTGGGAAGTCTATGAAAATTAAAAGAAGAAACTGTTTTATTGATGTATATTCAACATCTGGGCCTGCCAGATTGAGCTACAGGTTTTTAAAGAGGAGTAATGAGGTGCCAATTGGTGTGTGTTGGGGGGAGAAAGGTTACTGGGTTGGTCCAAGGTTCTTGGAGAAGCACCACAACTGCCAAACACTTTAAGTGGTGTCTTTACGGTTGTGGCAGTTCAATTGGAATTCTCAATTCAATGCTGTGAGCAAAATAGGAGTGGGAGGTATGGATAGAGGGGAGTCTGGGTAGGGCAAGTTTTCTGAAAGCTAAGGAGGAAGAGAGGAATCTAGGTGTAGGAAAGGTATTGCTGTTTCAATCATGAGGATTGTGCTGTGGGGTTCTTATCCTTAGAGAGAAGAGCTAATTCCTTGGTGCGGATTGGGAAGGCATTGCTAAAGGGGGAATGGTTTTACTTGGGTTCTGCAAGATAAATCTCTAAGGAGTCTTTACAATCTTTGTTAAGACACCTTTGGCAGCTGTGTGTGGAGTCTTCCATACCTCCGCACAAGGCAGGGTTATGTTTGCCTCCAAATCTTGAACAAATTGCTTTCTCTTTACAGGAGGGGGCTAGGTGACAAATTGCAAGACAGTTAAAAAGCTGTCTTGGGCCTTGGAGACAGTGTTGTCCTTTTTAAGTGCAAAGTATTGTAACAAAGGCCATTTCTTTCAATATCTAGAGCTAGCCACTGTCCAAGAAAGAAACCAAAAGGGTGCTAGTGGCCTTGCCCAAAAATTTGGGGTTCAGAAGCCAAAGAATCCAGTTAATCTGGGTGGGGTCTATGTCATTCTGTTGATGGAGAGTTTCCATATGCTCCTTGTTGTCTACCTTGAAACGGGTGGGGCAAGAATGCCTCAGTACAGGGTAAGAGGTCTGAGTAGTTATGAACTTGGGTTCTGCATTCTGGGTCCAAAGGTTTTTGTTGTCAAGCAGCCATTTGGAAGCTTGCCTATCTTTAGTAAAGACTTTAAAGTCTCCATTGTAAAATTGAGCAACTGCTTTGACCTTTATTGGTTCTTGAGCAATCTCCCTGCAAAATTCAAGGCCTTGTTTATTTTGGCGGCTATTTGAACCTCTGAAAGCTCATCAAATGGCTTGGGTTGGTCAAAACACTTTCAAATGACCACTTGTCCAAGTTTGAACCTGTTAATGTTAGAATTGGTTGGAACAGCAGGAAGGTTCTTTGCCCCCTTCTTCTGTCCCCCCTGTGCAGCGCCCTGCCTTGCCTTCTCTGAGTACAGGATATTTGGCCTCTGAGGCAATCCATTAGGGTGCTCCACCTGTTGAAAAGGGGCTGCAGTGGTGGAGGGTGCCAATAAAGTCTCCGCTTTTTTATCCAATTGGGAGAGATTGGCGGCAATCTCCTCAATTTGCACCAACAATGTGTTGAATGAATCCAAATTTAGAGGGCCAGTGGCTGGAGGAGCCTTACCTGTCAATGCCTTCTCCAGGTTTTCCATCCTGGAAATCAGTGCATCTAGCACCAAAACTAACCTGTCAACCTGAGGGGTGGGGATCTTGGGGAGAGGGCCTTCTGCAACATACATATCCACACTGGACATGTTGTTGCCTGGCCCTGGTCCCTGCGTTGGGGTAGCAGTGGGTTGGGCATGAGCTGAGGAGGGATGGGTTGGTGTGGGAGGTTTGGGAAAATAGGAAGGAGGGGGAGAGTGGGCCTAGTGTTCTATGGGAGTGCTTTGGGCAGGGGATGAGAGGGAGATGTTCACTGATTTGGATAAGTTTGAAAGAGAAAGGGTATATTTTAGGATGGTGATTTTGGAAAATGTCAAAAAAGGTGGTGGGATATAATAGACAGGAAGAAAGCCCCCCAGTTTTTCTGCTGATGCTTCAGTACAAAACCACCCGGGTCCCAGGAGGTTATTGGGATGACCCCCCCAGCCCGCAACACCTTCCCCCAGGAGCCCCCCAGGGGTGCCCCAGGTGGCTGGCTACGGGGCTCAGTTTGGAAGAGTCCCAGGGGGTATAACAAAAGCTTCAGCAATTGCACGGAAATGGGAGTTATGGTATTCAAAATTCAAACATGAAATCATAAAGTACATTTCCATAAAATTTTCTTGCAGTGAACTGTCACATTTCATAAAACTTTATTGACAATCCCCTGCAAAAAAATCAAACTTTGATATTATGTCCATTTTTTTGTCCGAATTTTGAATACCATAAGTAGAGAAAGGAGCTGAAAGGAGCCAAAGGCCTTTAGGCAGCCATAGAACAACGCGGCAGTATCTTTGGCCCGCGAACGTTGCTCCCCAGCCATGCGGTGTGAATCAATGGATGGAGTTGGTCCGGTGTGAGCTACGACTTCAATGGATACTGCTGTCGTGGACATGGCTGGCGGCGATGGCATTCCTTCCTCCCTTGGCAGTATAGCAATTGATAAGTGATTGGTTGCCTGTGGTGGAGCAAGCTGGCGGATTTTCTCAAGATTGTCTTGGGAGACCATCCCACAACAGATCGGACAGCGACAATGCTTGGCCAGCCATTTCTTAAGGCACTTCCCGTGGTATGTGTGCTCGCAAGATAACTGGTACTGTGGGTTGTCTGTCTCATACTCCTCGAGACATATTGAGCAGGAGTCAGTTGGTTGCTGTTGTCCGCTTCCAGTGCCCGAATCCGTCCACGCTAGTCTGCTAATATCACCACCCATGACCCGTTGACAAAGGACCCTGGTTAGCACTTACTAACCCCCCTTATGTAAATCCAGGGATTTTGGGGTTTTGGATACGTATGAAAACTTGGTTTTTTTCTATTGAGCATGGTTTTGCTACATGCTACATGAGGATGTTTTTTTTTAAAAAAAAGAAAAATGATTTTTAGATACGTCCCAGATAAGGAACATCTGGGTTACAAAAAATATAGACAGTCTATTTACAAATCATTTCAGTGCTTTCTGGATTTTTTCATTTCCGGATAGACCTGGACAGCCAGTGGCCTCCGCACTTCCCTGCAGCATGCACTTCAACCTCTTCTGACAGCTACGTGCACATAAGGATGGTTTTTATAGAAAAAAAATTAGGAGCTAAAAAATATTCAAATTACATAAGTATGTTTTTGGAAAAAAATGTGTTTTTGCTACGTATTTTGATAATTACATAAGTATCATTTCCCAAAATTTTTTGTTTTGCTACGTGCCACATAAGGTGGCTTAGTAGGGGCTAACCGGGGTCCTGTTTACAATCTGAGATCAAACTTGTCTCCTGGTTGTTGTGAAAGACAGAAAAGATCAGCAATGGAATTGATTCCTTATATTTATGGACTTGTTGATGAGAGAAATAGGGAAGACCCCCTCCCCACATAAAAAAAAAGGGGGAAACGCACCTCAGAAAACCGGGACATTCCTATCTCCGGTACCATGGCCCCTAAATTATTCCTATGAATTGCAATGAGCTTCATAAATTTGTTGTCAGCTCCAGCATATTGGCCTTCAATTTGGAAGGTGAGCTGGTAATAATGATTAGTTTTGAGACTCAACTACCAAGAACCGCATGAACCACGCAGCATTCATCATTTTTTTTTCTTGGGACCTTTAATCCTTTCCAGTTAGCTTCAGAGAGCCTTGTTTAGGGGGAAGCAGCTTTCCTCGAACTAATTTTCTGAGGAAATTGATTGTCGCACTCACCCTGAAGGCTTGAGAAGGCTTCAAATTATAATATCAAGAGCGATGGAGAGCCTTGCAACAATTTGTTGAACCTGGGGTTAATTTGTTGGATGCAACATATGCAGCACTTCAGCTTTGGGATGGGAGGTGAGCAGAAGCACAACGGGTGTTTACCGCTGTCCATGGACAAAGCAAACTGGCGTTCCTGGCTCCGTATTCTGGCTTGATCCAGATGGAGATGCAAGGGGGCGCCGGGTGTTGAGACGAACACATAACAAGAGGAAAAACCTCGGGTATATTCCATAGTGATGAAACGGCTATATGATGAGATAATACAGTCTTATCAGCTGCAAGCCACACTTGTTAGGACAAAGATATGCTTATATCCTGTGTCCTATTGTAGTCGACTAAAACATAGATATGCTTGTAAATAGTGCCGTATATAGTTTGTTACACGTCATGAAATATAAGCATGGCCTTTTCAACCTAAACCATCACAACAGGTTATGATCCCTTAAAAGATTCTCGCTACAAACACACTTCTATATCATTTCTACTCCACTATTCCTCGACTTCCAAATCTTATCAATAGGTTTGTGTAGCAAGGTACCAACAAGTTTTAAACCTTGTTGCGAGTTTAGAAACATTCCGCCTGGCTGTCTCGTCAAGGTTAAGCTTTCTCCTGGCCAGTTTAGGCACACCTTATCAGTACGGACAGTCCAGTGGTCCCAAGTATATTCTTGCTTAACTTTGTTTTTAACCTTGTTTCGTACAAGGCTTCCGGGACTCGCTTATCTGTTCCTTGATAATTTTTCTTCCATCCATCCTATTTCTTCTGATGTCAAACAATGACGCCATGTCGGCGCAGGATCACATCCGCCAACAGATTGGAATCCTCAATGACGCAAAAATGCTCCCGTGGCTGACCGGCACAGGAGGAGAGGACACCGAAAAAGGCAAAGCCAAGACCTCCCCAGATACCGACAAAAACATGTTTACTCCTACTCCTTACAATCCAACATCGTCTTCCAAACAAATTCCCCCCCACCTACAACCTCATGAACCAACACATCCGACACCGGTAATTCCTTCCACACAACCCGCAGACAACAATTCTTCTACCCATCAATCTCCTTTTCCTCAATTCCCTCAATATCCCTATCCTTCTTTTCCTCCTTATCCCTATTTTCCGTTTCCAATGAATCCTGCCGCCTGGAACAATGCGCAAGGCTTGCATGGTTCCCAAAATCTGGAAGCTACTCCACCAGCCATACCCAAAACAGTGGTACCAACTGCCAATCCCGCTACAACCAATCAGGATTGTTTGAATCAGGCTATCGAAGATTCTCGTACTAGGCGTCTCGCAGACAAGGACTGCAAAAACACTGCTTCCATAATCTCTGCAGCGGTCAAGATGATTTGCTCTCGTGATCTTCTCCTATCAGACAGTAGTAACTTTCGCAAGTGGTCCAGGCACATCAAGGAACTTGCTTCTCAATTTATTTATGACCCAGATTTCTTCATCAAACCGTTGACCAATGTCCACAATGAACGAATAGGCCATGCCATTCTTCTCAACTCCGTCGACGCCTCACTAGAGGATGAAATATCTGCTCTCCTGACTTGTCTTGCCGGCTACAACAACCTAAAAAAATTTTTCAGCTCTGTCTGCCGGTCTGCGCAAGTTGTGTCAGCCTTAGAGACAGCAAGCCTGTCCAAAAGGCTTCAATTGTGAATAAATAAATTTATTTATCATTTCATTTTTCTCTTAAATAAGAGTTTTTATTATTAAATATATATTTCATAAGATTGAACACACTCTTCCATCATATGCTCCTCATTTTTCTACCCATGCACAATGCATGATGTGTAATATAGTTGTGATGAATGCCTGAAATAATCAAGGTTGAAAATAGAATGATTTTCTAGCTCAAATTGAATATATTCAATTTAACTCTAATCCCACCGGTGGATAATCAGAGCCCAGTGAAAATTCTCAACCTCAGGCCAGACATCAACCAGAACCAGAACAGATCACCCACCAGGAATCCAGAGGTCCCTTACTGCTAAGTCATTTTCCCACTGCTCCCAGTGTCATCATCACTTATCAGTAAGTCACCTCTCCTGCTAATCTTTCTCTTTCTGTTTCACTCTCTCCTCATTGGGTGGTTCTGAATCACCCCCTGCTACTCATCTGTTTCTCTCCCTCTTTTCTTTCCTCATCCTGTTTTTCTGTGGTTTTTATCATTAAACAAAAAGAGCCTTGGGTCTACTCCCTAAAAAACCTTGGACCTGGTCTTGATTCTATCATACCAGTGAACCTTCTGTTGAGTCATCCAGAAGAGACCCTCTGTTGAGTCATCCAGAGGAGGCTAGTGTTTCACAGCTTCTCCAGTCCTCATTTGAGTTGAACTGTTGAGATTTTCATCTTACTCCTGTCCTCAGCTTAATCAGCTTAGAGATAAATCAGTAGAGTCATAAAAAAAACATATCTTCCTCTTTTCTTTTGCCTTGTTATTTAATTCTGTATCTCTTTCTTAAGAAATACAAATTATATAACAAACCTTTTGTGTCCTGTTGTTACTCTAGAGACTCAGGCTCACAATTTGCCACCTTCATGAAGCTGCTCAAAGTTGACCCTGACAGCCACTCCACCACTGCTTCCTACACCGCAGAGATGAAAGACATCATTTCCAATCTCAAAGACCTCAACATCGACATTACTATGGACCATCTTCTCGGTCTTCTTCTCCACACCAATCTGAAAGAGGGGCCCGTGAAGCAGGAGCTGTCGAGGAGAGTCAAGCACATCATGTTTCAAGATCCTCTCCACAAGACTCCAACATTCGACGCTCAACTCTGACTTCTC
The DNA here is from genome assembly GCA_004348175.1 of Puccinia novopanici. Lineage (NCBI taxonomy): Eukaryota > Fungi > Basidiomycota > Pucciniomycetes > Pucciniales > Pucciniaceae > Puccinia > Puccinia novopanici. The sequence continues at coordinate 15,969 of SMGU01000217.1, forward strand.
GATGTATGCCGTCGCCAAATCAACTTCTCAAATCTAGATCAAGACTCTCGCAACACTTCTTTGCCATCGCCTTACAGATCAGCCTCGGAAGACAACAAAACGCCCAAGGATCAAGTGGATTACTGCCCTGAAGAACCAACGCAGGAAGTGATCGCTCATGCCGCGCGCAACAACAACAACTGTCACATTTGCAAACAGCCTGGTCACTGTTCAAACACTTGTCCTCTACGTAAGAAACCCCCACCCACTAAACAGTTTTCCTGGCAACAGCGCAATTCCACTCTTTTTCAAAATCCAAACCCTTTCTACAATCCCTAATGCCCAATCTTTGTTGCGCCCAACATGTTTCCTGCGCAACCTGGTTTTCCTCCTCCTCAATTCTCTTTTCCCCATCCACAACAACACATTTCGCAACCACCCACCAATGCACAACCGGCACCCCAGAACAACAAAAGCCAAAACCGACCATATGAGTCCTATAAACCGGTGTATCCACGTCAACGCCAGGATGTATTGGCTAAAAACATTGACGTCGGTGATATCGAGGAGGAACTTGAGGAACTCCAAATGACTGGCGAAATGGTTGCCGATTCGGTGAATGCCAGGCCGGATGTCTTGACAGACACAGGCACATCAAATCATCTAACCGGTGATAGGTTAGCCCTTTTGGATTTTCGTGAACTGAAAGTCCCTATTCCTCTTAGGGTTGCAATAACTGTATCACAGGTGTGGGGACGCTGAGTTTTCCTGGTCTTCATGGAATGATTGTCTCAATTAAAGGCGTCATGTATTGCAAAGAGGCAAGCGCTACCCTCATTTCACCTGCTGCTCTCCGCAGGGCAAAGCTGACCATTCAATACCTTCCTCAGACCGATTCCTTTTTGTTCTTATCCGCGAACGGCGTGCCACTTATTGAAAGCCATCTGGATGATAAGCAACGCGTCTGGTGTTTTCCTTTTCCCATATATCCAAATATAAAATCTCCACTTTCTTCTGTCATTTCTTCTTCTAATATCTCTCCTTTTTCCAATTCCCCTTGTCATGCTAATCCTGCTCTCCTGCCTATGCCGTCTTCTGAAATTGATCATATTTTTAAGTTTCTGATTGACAAGTTCAGCTTTGACTGGGACGTCTCTCATCTGAACAAAGATGAGATGAAGCTTCTATTTTGGAATCGTCTGTTTGGACATGCTGGTCTCCGGTGTATATGGAAAATGGCCAAACTGAAACTTGGTTTTGGCCTGCCCAAGCAACTTCCAAAGGGCGACATCAGATGCCCGGTCTGTATGATTGCTAAGGGTACGTGGACCAACCGGCTTTCTCCCTCATACCGACCGGTGGACGTGCTGGATATCATTGCGTGCAATCTCATGGGGCCTTTTGAGATACCTACATTCGGCAATGGCAAATATGTGATGACAATCTGTGATCTCTCTACATCCTACAGCGAAATTAAAATCCTTTCAAACAAAAGTGAAGCTGCCAAACTACTGATAGACCAGATTTTACATTTTGAGAACGCTACAGGTCGAACAGTAAAATGTCTCAGATCTGATAATGGCGGAGAGTTTGAAGGGAAGATCCTAGCAACATTTCTGAAAGACAAGGGAATCAAAGCGGAGCGCTCCCTTCCATATCATCACTATCAAAATGGGGCCATTGAACAATACAACCGCACAGTATCGGACATGGGCCGCGCGGTGCTAACGGACAGCAATCTCCCAAAGTCTTTTTGGGGATTCACATTCCTATGGGCAAACTACACCTTGAATCGTGTTCCAAACAAGGTTAGTGGGCACAAGACTCCCTTCGAGGCGTTCTTCAGACACAAACCTCAACTTGACCACTTGCGGATCTTCAGGGGCAAAGCGTTTGTTCTGACACCTCCAGAAAAGAGGCATCGTTTGGATGAGCGGGCCACTGAAGCACGCGTCATGGGCTATGTCGACGGTGGTAAGGGCTGGCTGCTTTGGGTGCCTAAGACCAATCAGCTCGTGACATCAGCCTGGGTTGAATTTGCTGATGACCCTTTGAAACCACCGACGGGCAACAAACCATTGAATGATAATATTGATCCTAAACTGACAACAGCTAGGATGCCAAGTGGCGGAGCTGCGAAAACTACTGACGCCCTTAAGTCTATCAAACATCCTTCTGCCCTTAGATTTGTTATAGCCTGCGCGCTGGGAGATTTTCAAGACAAGTTCAAAATTCAACATCAAGAAGAGTTGATCGATCAGATCAATGAGAAGACCAAGTCACCATCTGCTCCAACACCCAAAAAGTACAGGGACATTCTACAACATCCAGAAAAGGAAGCCTGGTTGAAGGCAATCCAGGAAGAGCTTGCTAACCTCTTTCGACATGAAATTTGGACGATCGAACTTGTTCCAGATGGAAAGAGGGTCATGGGTGCGCGATGGGTATTTGTGGAAAAGCGTTCTCCAGACGGCAAGTTAATCAAGTTGAAAGATTGATATGTTGCCAAAGGGTATGCCCAAATTGCGGGTGTTGAATTTGTGGATACATTTGCTCTGACGGCGACTTTTGTGTCCCTTTGTCTTCTACTGACAGTGGCTGCCAAGTGCAACTGGCCAGTTTACTCTTTTGATTTAGTTGCAGCTTACCTTCACTCTCCCATAGACGAGAATATTTGGGTCCGTGCTCCAGAAGGTCTCAAGGTGCCAAAAGGACACGCTTGCAAACTCAAGAAGGCTCTCTATGGAACCAAGCAGGAAGCACGCTGCTGGTGGAAACACCTTCAATCCAAAATGAAGGGGCTAGGTTATATCCCTTCACAATTTGACAACTCTCTCTACATTTTGCAGCACAAGACCCATAGGGGCGCGGTATGGGTACATGTCAATGACGGGGTTGTGACAGGCTTGAATGAAACCATCCTTTGACAACTTGAAACGGATCTCAAAGATTGTCTGGAAATTAAATGGCAGGATGGAGTAGAGACAATTGTAGGCGTTGGGGTGAAGCGCACCAAGGAAGGTTTTACTCTCTGTCAAACAAAGCTGATTGACAAAATTCTAGGTGACCACTGGGATGGGGTTTCCATAGCGAAAGCTCCTCTTCCATCTGGGTACCAAGCGGCCACTGACAATGTGCAAGACAGCAATCCTGCCACATCAACTGATTTTTTATCTCTTGTAGGAAGCCTTAGCTATCTTGCGGTAGGAACCAGACCAGACATAGCATACACGGTGAACTACATGGCGCGCTTCAGTTCAAATCCAACACCAGGCAATTGGAAAGCCCTCAAGCATATAGTCAACTATATTGCTGCGACGCGTACAAGGTTCCTTCACATCCATCCCAAAGAGTGTGACCGTCCGCTTCGTTGTTACAGTGATGCAGGATGGGGAGGGAGTTTCAACGCTCTTCATATGGGATATTTTTGTCCTTCTATGGCGCACCAATCCTATGGATTGCCAGGAGACTCCATACAGTGGCAGCATCCACGTGTCAAGCGGAGTACATGGCTTTAGGGATGGCAACTTGACAACTTCTATGGGTTCAAAAACTCATACAAGACGTGACTGGACAGAATTTCACAGGCCACTTGCTGTGCGACAACGAGTCCACCATTAAAGTGAGTAAAGACAATAGTTCAAATAAGCGCACCAGACACACAGAACGCAAATATTATATCACCAATCAAGCCTTGTTTGAAGGGAAAGCCACGCTTTCCTGGATAGCAACTAATCATCAGCTTTCAGATATTCTGACCAAAGCTTTGACACCAGAGAAACACGTTTCCCTTGCTGGTGCAGTGCAAGGGGAACATGTTTTGTAGTCGACAGGGGGGGTGTTAGGACAAAGATATGCTTATATCCTGTGTCCTATTGTAGTCGGCTAAAACATAGATATGCTTGTACATAGTGCCGTATATAGTTTGTTAGAGCATCCACCCTTGTCTCAGTAAACCCGCTCGGTAAGCAGGATTTACAGAATTTGCATGCATATGCAAACCTTTGTGCTCTCTTTAGGGCTTGGTAACAAAATAATCGTTAGGCAAATCCGCACGGCTCGCTAGATTTGCCATCAGATACCGAGGCTCGGTAAATTGTCCTTACCAAGCCAAATTTTAATTTTCACTTTCCCTCCCTCCCCAACATGGCCACCCAACCTGACACCAACACAGCTCCCCCCACTCAACCCAACACCAACATGGCATCCACCACCGATACCAACCAACAAAAAAAAAAAAGAGGCCCGAATTGGCTCCCCCGTGAAGAAGAACAGCTTGCAATCTCGTGGATCAACATCAGTGAGCAGCCCGAATTCGCTGCAAATAAGACCGGCGAGACGTTCTACAGGAAGATTGAAAGGGACTTCAACACCTATAGTAAGGTGCACTATCGTGACCATGCCCAAATCAAGACACGGTGAGTACCATTTTTTTGCTTCAATCATTCAAGATGCTGATTTTGGTCACAATAGATGGACCTTGTTGAACACAGCAACGCTCAAATTTTCGGCTATCTATAATGCTATCGAGCGCAACCCCCCTAGCGGCACTACTCCCGAGGATTGGCTTGAAGCTGCGAAGACCGCATATCAAGAGCAATCAAAAGGGACTGCTTTCAACTCCCTGTCAGTGTGGCAAAAGCTCCGACATGCACCCAAATGGCGAGTGGACCAACGGCCAGAAGTCTCAAACCATACTTCTGTACCACCTTCCTCTGATACCTTCGACCCTGATGATGCTCTCACTGATAGCACTGCCACTGGAATCTGCACTCCCTCTGGACAGTCTGCCAGCTCAATCTCCCGCCCAATCGGACAGAAGGCCGCCAAAAAGCGCAGGTTGGACAGCTACAAAGACGATGAACTCCTCTCACAAGCAAGCAAGCTCGCTTCAATCTCGAGAGAACGACTCCAATCTATCAATACAGCCAATGAAATTCTCAAAGCCAAGAATGAGATCTCTCAAGAGAGACTCAAGATCGAAGAGAAAAAATATGAATTAGAAGTGAAAAAGCATGGATTAGAGGAGAAAAAACAAGTTGTGGAGGAGGAACAACGACAAAGCAAAATACAGATGAATGATCTGAAAATGCTCCGCGAATCTGAAGATATTGACGACCCAGCTTCCCGTGAGGTCATACTCCTCATCAAAGAAAAAATCATCAACAAGTGGAACAACCGTTCCTGACTTTTCCTACATACTATTCTTGGATATTTTTTATTTTCTCTTGTTTCCAATCTCTGCCCGTTGCTTCTCTCTTTGTCTGTGTTCCAATCTGTGCCTATCGGATCTGTGAATGTCTTGTTTCTCTTGATCTCTGCCTCTCGTTTCTCTCCTAAATTTCCTCTCGTTTCTCTCCTAAATCCCCTCTTGTTTCTCTCCTAAATCTTGGATGTGTTTAGTTTACAAAAGCGTTGGATTTCATAAGCAAATGGAAATAACAATGTTTTCTTGATGAAGAAGTATCAGGCAAGAGTTTAAAAAACAACATCGAGTGAGTAAGTTGAAACAATCAAAGAAGAAAAAAGCAAAACGATAAAAAAATAATAAAATAAGTTCAAGCTACTTCGTCACCACGAAGTAGCCAATTGTATATCTTGAGGTCCTCGCGCAACTGTGCATGGGTAACACAGTTGTGGAGGTTAAATGTGTTCTGCATGAGAGATCACCAGGTGTGAGTTGAAACAGGATTGCGGTGATTAGGCACAATTGAAGCTGAAGGATTGGCTAGAAAGGCATCATCAGTTGAATTCTCCTCTACGATCATGTTATGTATGATGATGCAGCAGATCATCATATCCAACACATCGTCCTTCTCCCACAATCGACAGCCGACTGTAAGACAGGCCCACCGTGCTTGCAGGACGCCAAAAGCTCGCTCGATGTCCTTGCGTGCAGATTCTTGTAGCTTTGCGAAGTGTTTTGACGCGCCATCTTGGGGGTTTTTGATGGAGGAAACCAGTGTTGCCCATGGAGGATATATTGAGTCGCAGAGGTAGTAACCGGTCCGGTAGGCGTGGCCATTAATAGTGAAATTGATGTTGTCTGATGTTCCCGCAACAAATGAATCGAAAAGGTGACTCCGATGTAAAATGTTGATATCGTTGAGGGCACCGGGACTTCCAAAAAAAGCATGCCAGATTCGAAGACTCTGGCTTGCTACTGCTTCAAGGACAATTGTAGGTTTTTTCTCCTTCCCCTTGTACTGACCTGCCCAGCCTGATGGGCAGTTCTTCCAAGCCCAGTGCATTCCGTCGATGCTGCCAAGGCATCCTGGGAAGCCGCAATCTTCATATTCTTAAAGAATAATTTTCAGTTCTTTGTGGTTGGGGCGTCGAAGGTATTCGGCTCCGTAGATCTCAATGATGTGTTGAATGAAAAATTTTAGCGTCCGGATTGCGGTGGTTTCCCCTATCCTAACGTATTCATCAGTTGCATCAGCGCTGGTCCCATAAGCTAGCTGTCTGATTGCACATGTTAGCTTCTGATAGGGTGATAATCCTATCCGACCGCAGCAATCCTAGATTAAAGACTAGTTAGACAACCATTTGGAACATAAAAGAAAAGAGATAGAATGAAATAAGCTTACGCTTTTCAGCACCCAGAATCGATGATGTGCTTGAAGGTCTCCACAAATCCGCTCAAACATATTTCGGCTCATACGGAAGCGTTGTGCAAACATTTGGCCATTGTAGATGGGATACTCCGTGAAGTAATCCTTCATGAGGCAATCATGTCCAGCCAGGCGATTGCGGAGGATGACGGCTCTTTCTGCGGATGGGTTGCTTGCAGCTGTAGATTGAGAGGCGCCGTTGAGTAAGCGAAGGAATAAATATTCTTCTTCCATGTCGATGAGTTCGTCCATAGGATCCATCGCCGAGTTGCGGATTTAACTTCAAACAGTTTTTGGAATGATGGTGCCGGCGCGCTCGGTAGGTTTGGTACTGTTGGTTAACAAGGATTTAACAAGTCACGACGGTGGGAACCGTCGGTAAATTAGCTATACAGAGGCGTGGGGCTTGGTAACGGGGAATTTAGCTAAAGATTTTAACCCCAACGGGGGTGGATGCTCTTACACGTCATGAAATAGGACGGTTCACATAAGGGACAAATCAGCAAACTTCTGTTATAGTTTATCCTGACATCATCAACTTTTAGCAAACCCCTAACCTTCCATGTGCACCTATGTCCCCCCGGTCTGCTCATCTATAACACACCCTACACACACCCCAAAAACACACCACCAAAACAATGAGCTTCACACACAACTTTCTCTCTTTTCTAACCCCTCACCCGCATCTCAAACACACATCCCGCATGGCTTCTCAAGGCTCCACAATGCCCTCTCAAGACGGCACAAACACTCCCACCCAATCAACAAACATGATGGTAGATTTGGCGCCTTCCAGTCAGGCTGCAGGTGAGTCATTGCTGCAAGATTATCTTTTCTATTTTTTTCTCGTTACATTCAACTTTGGTATCTGATCATCCTGGTCTCTCCAGATTTGCCAAACCCCATTCGACCATCTGCACCTTCCAGTCAGGCCACAGGTGTGTCATCCACACAAGGTGAGTAATTCAATTTCTTGCTTGTGAGATTCAACTGTTTTCACTGATCAGATTGCCCTCTCCAGCTTCCCAAAACTCTGATTGCCCAAATCGAAGGAAACGTCGAACGCGTGCGGAACTAGCCATGGCGCTTGCGGACCCTAATGATCCGTACAAGGGCCCTAAAAAACGTGGTAAAAGCAATAAGAAAAATAATAAAAATCTGGCTCCAGTCGATCCTGCCCATGAAAACCATTTGTCTCAGCCAAATCCGACGCCGGAATCCTCCCGCCAATTTGGACAAGTTGATTACGAATATGTGTGTACTTACTTGGAGGATGAGGGAAACTTTCAGCAACTTTTCGGAACTGGAAGCCAAACTACTGTCGGTCCAGGACACGTGACTCATGGAAAGGCTTTCGAGAGATTTGCCGAGTACATGAACATTATCACTGGAAACTTACAGCTAACAGGCCCTCAAATGAGACAGCAATTCGATACGTACAAGGCCAAATATCGTCGGGCAAAAGATTTTGAAAATCACACAGGTGCGGGTTTAGAGGAACTAGAAGGATACCATTCCTTGCAACAGAAGCTCGATGCGATTTGTTCTTGTTTCGATCGAATGGATGCCCTCTTTAAAGAGAAACCGAATATAACCCCGATGTCGACTTTCGACTCTTCAGCAAGTATTCCTTTGCAGACTTTGATAGCGGACGAAAACGATGGGGTTGGTAATCCGGTGCCGTTATCCGAGACCCAGATGGAAGGGGGCGAGCCCGCAGCCATGCAAGTGGAGAGAACTCCACGTGCCAGTCGTACTCACCAGATGTTTGACTTAGACACTCTGAATGAGTCTCTTCCGCCTTGAGGGGATACGTTGGATAATACGGAGGTTTCCAAACAGTCTGCTTCGATGATGTCTGAGGAGTCTTCACTTGGGTCCATGGTGCCTGAAAGCGGAACCGATGTGGAATCCAATCAGTCTCAAATAATTGGCGATAATTCCATCAACACGGCTAATGGGGACAACACCTCTCAATCTACTCGCTTGGAAAGCATGAGAAGTCGAGGCTCTCATGTCCCAAACATTCATCGACTATCTCCGAATGCGGGAGGGGCAAGGATCCCTCTATCAGTGCCATCGCCTTCGGTTGCGTCTCACAAGTCGGGAGGCTTAACTGCCGCTTTTGAATCGACCTCAAGCAACAAACTCACAATTATGCAGAAGAGACTCGATTTGGAAGCTCGCAAATTTTCCCAACAGGTTGCACATGAAGAAATACAACGGGATGCGCAAAAGCGGGAGCAAGAAGAAAAGCGTTTGGAACGCCAACGAGAGTGGGACATACGAGAATCGGAAAGGGAACAACATCGAATCGAACGTCAGCAGGATCGAGAGGATCGTCTGAACAAGCTGGAGGCACAGAGAATGGAGCGTCAGTTGGAACGAGATGAGCAGCGAGCAGAGAGGCTCCACCTAGAGAGGCAAGACTTTGTCAAAAAGCTACTTGATGAAGGTAAATCACCTTCCGAAATTCAAATGTTATGTCAAATCATCTATTCTTCTTGAAACATCGTAGGTTATTATGTGTGTAATGATGTGATTCAGAAAATCTCTCTCCAAAGATTTCCTTTTTGTTATTTGTTTGTTTGGCTTGAAAATTGATCACCGCCGATGACTGGTTATCCTCGATCTTTTTGATTTGATGTTGTTTGCAAATCCCTCCAGATGTTTCATTGATAATAATCATGCTAGCTCGCACTCTTTGTTCTTCATGTGTCGCTATTTTTATTAATGAAACAAGTGAAGAATAACAGATTATGTTAAACAATCATTGACCAACAAAGTAGGCCAACGAACACACATAATTGAGAAGAAAAGGACATAGGAACAAAGAAGAATAGAGCCACATGATGGAAACATATAACAATAAAGCCACAAGATCAAAACCAAGAAATATCATCAGACATCTTCCGCATTGGCCTCAGTAGGAACATGAAGGAAATCGCTGCTGATGATAAAGCGCAATCAGCTGATGACATAGCTGGAAACTCTTCAACCAATCAAAAACCAGCTTACTTTGACATAGATGCAAAGTCATTGGGGCCCTTGGTGATGATAAGTGAGACAATTCTTCTTAATCCAAGCACGCACATTCTCACATGCGGAGACACGTTCCGCATTTTCTTCAACAGCATTTGAGGCTTCCAAATCGGAGTCAATCGTGTCCCAAGAGTCCTGGAGGTTTCCGAGCATGTTATGAAGGATCATACATGCATATATCCATTTGATATATGGAACCATATGATCCTTCTGATAGAGATGTAGACGTAGTTCCTTGAGGGACGCAAAGCGGCTTTTTAGAATCCCGATTGTGTGTTCATTGCGTACTCGCGACTTAGCCAAGTGAAAATTGAATTCGGCGTTATCCGGTTGATATGCTGCAGGTGCCTTATAAGCTGGAATTATTGTCTTGCTGAGTTGGTAAGCGGAATCCGCTAATAAAAATTGACCTGGGATACATTTCCCCGTGTGTCATCAGCACACATTACATGATAATTAGTTGCTTAAAAAACCAACTTACCTTGGTCAAAGAAATTATTAGGTTTCTTGTTCAATTCCATATGCTTGAAGACAAAACTGTCTGCGCACGAGCCCGGCCATCCAGTGATAAAGGCGGTGATAAATTTATCGCAACCGCATATGACCTGCGCGTTGAGGGAATACCTTTTTTTCCTGTCAAAAAAGACCTCACCGCTATAACCGGGCCGTTGGAAAATCGGGAACATTGTCCCATCCACGAAGCCAATGCAGCCGTTGAAACCCTCGTTTTTCATAACGTCAAAGATCTCCTTCCTGCGATGTGAATCAGGCCACTTGATATATTTGGGGCCGAGCAAAATCAACGCCTCAATGACTCGCCAAGTAACCTTGACGACAGTTCCACGCCCAACTTTGAGGTTCCTGGAAAAACGACCGATTGATGCCGCATTGCCACTTGAACCTAACCGCTCCAGAGTCAAAGCAAGCTGATGTGCAACCGGAAGTTGCGGACGTATCCCCCTGGGGATGAACACATCATGGTGTTTAACTTCCTCAAGTAAGTACAAGAAGCCGATTTTCAAGGTGCGAATCGTTTGCTTGAAGAGATAATCGGGTATTTGAAACAATTCAGCGATATTAATTTCCTCGCGGACGGTGGGTTTTGGACAAGGGTTGAGGTACCAGGATCTAATGATGGCTTCGATCAGATCGGATAAGTCCGCAAGGTCGCTGAAGAATTTGTCGTCAAATTGATCTTGAGACTCAATGATAGGCATATCAGTCAGTTCAGCGTCAAGGTAGTCATCAAATTTGATCATGTAATAAAAGAAGAGGTCACGGAGGGTTTGCTGGCGTGTTGATAATTGTCGCATGAGTGTGGTAGTTGGATGGTATGTTTTGTGGTGGATGATGGGAGTGTTGTGTGGTTGCTCAGAGTTTGAGCACTTCAGATATGACCGGGGGAGTGGCCTACGTGAACTGGCCTACTGATGGCTTGCTGATTTGAAAATAAACCTTGCTGACTGTATAAATCAGCAAGGTTAAAATGGCCTTATGTGAACCGTCCTAATATAAGCATGACCTTTTCAACCTAAACCATCAGAGCATCCGCATCGGCGCGGCTAAATGCCACGCTATGTCAACTATAGTGACAAACCTACCACATCGGTAGGGCTAGCAGACAGTTTTTTGCTAAATATTTTAGCTTTTGTCGCTAAACCCTGCTATACCTAGGAGTGCTTGTCGTCAACGCTACACACAAATTAGCGCAGTCGTGTGGAGGTAGCGCTCCAATAGTGGCAAACCGATGTGGGGGAGGCCTCTGTCATCAAAAGCTAGTGAAGCTAACCGTTGTTAACTTCCCTAGCTTTGACCATTGCCAATGCGGATGCTCTCACAACAACACTTTCAAGACCCTTGCAAGCATACACGCAGTGATACATACATACATCCTCCAAGACTACACATATGTATAAGATTCTTGAAGAGGCTGATCAGTGGGTTTAAGCACAGGAGGAATCTGACTGCTTTTCCTATGTACAGCGAACAAGATCTTGCCTCTAAGCTGACCGACGCGACTGCGTCGGCCGATAGGGCCACCCTCTGAACCTGAGGAAGCCGCAGAGGAGCGGAGAAATCATAGATCTCAGATGTGATGATAGGTTGAAATGGGGCAATCATTTGGCTCTCGGGCTCATCCTGTTGCATCTACAAGCGGGGAGGTGAAGGGAGAAGAAGAGCTTTTTTTTTTTCTGGCCTGGTAAGGGTACCCTCTCGATGCGAAGCGGTGCTGCTTGCCGGCTCAAGAAGACTGCCAGCCATCAGGTTACGTGGATTGGCAAGAGTGTTGGTATTGAACATTTTTATCGTCTAGTTCTAACTGACAATCCTCCAAGCAAGAAAGGGGAAACTTGTGTGCAAGAATCACCGGACGGCTTCCAGTGTCTCTATGGAAGAAACAGAGTTACCACGGATGACCTACAACAGGAGGGAGGATCAAGACGAGGGAGAGACGTGAGCGTTTTAGGGTGCGGTTTACAATCACAGGGAAATCGCACTGACAATCAGACCCATCTTGCGCTTCTCACCGCCCTCCAAACTCTCCTCTTGCGCCTCATCCAAAACTAAATTCAGGAATATGTCGAACCCTCGTAGCACCCCTGATAGCTTCCGATTTCCTTGAAGATTCAAAAATAACTTTTTATCCATGTACTATTGCGCATATAAAGGAAACGTGTTGACAGTCAGCTTCTCTTTTTTTTTTCTTTGAGCAAAGTTGAGGGCGGGTGAAGAGGAAGGACCAGATGATCGAGGACAGACTTTTTTGAGTTCGGGTTGGGCGGCCTTGGACATTGCGCAGACAAGTGATTTCGGCGAGGAAAGCGATCTGTTGGAGACGACAGCAGAGTGCTAGATCAGTCGAAAGGTTGAAAGAGAAGGAAAGCGGTATCCAGACGTACACACGCTGTTGTTGCTTCTTTTCTCCTG
>SMGU01000220.1:0-20442 GCA_004348175.1 Puccinia novopanici
ATTCTGTAAGTTAAGTTATTTTATGTTATATTTTACGGCTAGAATAATGAATAAAATAATGTAAAATAAAATATAAAATAATATGACAAAATGTGCGTAGACAGAACAAAACCTGGCAAAACTAAACAGAATCTTTTGAAGTCAGACAAAACTAGGCAAAACCTATTATAATAATTTATAATCAAGGTGTTAAAGTTATTAGAGTTCCAGTACTGTCTTAGTCATGTAATTTACTTATTGAGTTACATGTATTATATTAATTGTACTGTGTTTATTCTTATAAGGTACAGTACAAGTAATATAACATTAAATATTAATAATTTAACAACTTATTACATAATTTAACAACATTAATTATGTAATATTATCTTGTAATTACTTGGGAAATATCAGGTATGTTGATATGGTATGTCAGGTATGCTGATATTACCTCTGTAGTTGACATTCATGGTGCTCTATCGAGGGACTGTCACTTCTCAAACTCTATTGACGCCATGGCTGTAGAAGATGGGGAAACAAAAAGCAAAGCACCAATCCCAGAGGAGGTCCTTAATACACTCACTATGCATGATTTCTCTGGTTCAAAGCTACACCTCAAATTCATTGAAACTTCCATCTGGCTCAGGAATCTCAAACTCACATGTGGACTGTCCAATGCAACATAACTGCTGATTTGTGATATTTTGGATCATGTAATTCTGTGGTGTAGGATGCTAACGGGCTGGCGGGCTCATGTTTTGGGAATTTTAAGAACATGAATAACTAAGAGGTATATTTCTAAATCATACTATGCACAATAACAGAGCTATGAGATTAAGTGGGCTGGACAAGGAATTCTTGCTAAGGGTAGTGACCAAACACAAAGAAAAGAGAATGAGGTATTTTCCTAAGAGAAGAGGGAGAGTCTCTGTCCTCATGGCTGATCTGGATAGATTTCTGGCTCAAGAGAGCTGCTGATGGATAGAGAAGGAGATTTTCTGAATCCTAGGGAGGAGCGGGTTCCCTAGTGACACAAACATCATCATCTCACTGGTTGGCTTTTCGCAGATGCATCTTCACATGATGACAGAGTTTTCCAGCAGTCAGTGATGACGAACTAGACGAGACAACCCTGCAAGGGAGAAAGATTTTTGTTGTTGTTGCTTACCAGGAAGGAGGCACGCGTCGAGGGAAAGAATCTCGACTCGAGATTGAGTGGGCAGCCTTGGATTCCGATTCGACTGGCGCACCGTTCCTCATGGCTGATCTCTCTAATTGCTCATCGGTGAACTTGCCGCTGCCTTTTATAGATCGAGCCGCTTGCAGGATCAGCTCCTGGAACTGCGCGAATTCTGCCTTGAAATAGTTGTAAGTCCCACGGTTCAACACTTTGGCGATATCCGACAGGTCCGACAGTGTAAGGGCTAGGTTGTTTGCCATTGCCGCCGTATGTTCGTCTGTCAAATCGTAAACCGCATTATGAAGTGCTTCATGTGTGTCTCGGTTAAACTCCCTTAAAGTGGGGGCATATAAGCCCAAAAAGGAAACGGGGTTGTCAATCTCCGTTTTCCACAAGTTGGTTTTAGCAAGAAGATTATTCCGGAACTTTTTGAGGTTCATCTGGGGCTGTGTTTTCCTCAAGTTGGTTTTAGCCGCAAGAGTATTGCGGAACTTTTTGGGGTTCTTGAGGGGCAGTGTGAGCCGAGTATGGCTTTCATCCCTGGAGCCCTGGAGCTGATGATCTGAATCAAGCCAAGAAAAGTGGAGGCTCTTCAGTTGATGTCAATCGGCATCGCATAGGCGGTTTGGATGTGTGTGGAGCTGACGTATTTCGGGTAGCTGCAGAGGCTCAGGGGATTGATGGCTGGTGTGGTCGGCCTTAATAAGTGAGGAGCGTGGGCCATCATCGGCTAGGTGATCTGAGCAGCCCATCGACGACCGCAAGTCGAGCCGCAGAATATTCAGCCATCCAGTTTCGCACTAGAGCTTTCTGAGAAGGAAGAAGGTGTGTCTTACCCGTCATCTCAGCAATTCCATCGCTCGTCTCCACTCTGCTCAGATGCATACCGTGAGCAGCTTGTAAGCCCAAAATGGCCAGTAGTAACCCTACCGGATGAAAACAAACACAAGCAAGCCTTCGTTTTCATGATAGCACGTATCAATCTGATTCTGGATGCGAGGCAGATGTGTCTGCATCAAGATTGTTTGGAGCGGGGGACAATGGAGAATGATGTTTGATACAAGGAAGTCAGGCCACGGACAGCTACCCAGGGGCAGCTGAAACGACTGGGTGGTGGGATCAACCAATCAGCCGGCGATACCTGTTCACAAACACCAGGGCGCACCGCGACGGGCAGCTTGCAATCCCTCCCTGCGACAGCCCAAGTGCTCTCGAGTACCGCACGCCAGTAACACGTTCCGGTCTTAGGCTCACCCAGACATGTAGGGAAAAGACTTCATAATACTGCATCACAAGAGTCCCAAGAGGTGATGGTCTTCTTTCCCTGCAAGACGTGTGCTGGCTGTGATCAGGGAGTATAGTAACGAGACCAAGCACTTCGCGCGACCTCCGAAGGAGGGGCTCGAAACTAATGTCAGTGATTTGGCTTGAGCCTTTCAGGCCTTTTGGTGGGGGTTTTGTGCCCCTTCATTTTCCCATGCCTTCCCCCCTCCCAGCCACACCAAACAAACAAAAAAAAATGTGATAATTAGGAGGCATTCAAGCAGGTGTTATTTGTTCTTAATACATATTGTTAAGTGATGGACATGGGCCCACAGCTTCTCTGGTCTTGAGGACCTACATACAAGCATCGACACCCCCCAAAAACGGCGGAAAAGATACAGACACACGATACCTTCTCACAGTGACACACTACCGACAACAGAAAAAAAAGTGCACAAGTACTGAGACGGAAAAGCAGAAAAGTGGAACGAAGAGTGTAAGGAGAGAGAGAGGAAGAGAGACGAGGGTGGGGCGGAGTTACAGCTGGACGTTCATGAGCAGCCGGTCGTCGGCGGAGACTCTGGCCCATTCGAGATAGGTCCTCCAGACGTCTGACGCGGGAGAGACAAGAGGTGAGCGGGCCAGGAAGAGGCAGGAGGAGATGTGGGGATCGGGACATACAAGCGCGGATGTCCTGGTACCGGAAGTGGAGATCGGCCCAGGCGGAGCCCTGAGCGGCGATGCGTTTGGCGAGGAAGTCGAAGCCGGGCGTGAGACGGGCGCGTCCTCCCCATCCGTGTCGGCGGCGCGGGCTTCATCCGCCGACTCCGGCCCGCCCGTGAAGAAACTCATCAGGTCAAACAGCTCCCCATAGTCGATCCGCACCGGCACGTAATGGTACCATGGCTGGATCTGGTCCCGGTACCATT
This sequence comes from Puccinia novopanici, assembly GCA_004348175.1. Classification (NCBI taxonomy): domain Eukaryota; kingdom Fungi; phylum Basidiomycota; class Pucciniomycetes; order Pucciniales; family Pucciniaceae; genus Puccinia; species Puccinia novopanici. Next base: position 3,352 of record SMGU01000220.1, read on the forward strand.
CCGGCCAGATCGTCGACTTGAACACCACCGAATTCGACTTCAATAGTCGTCGGAACCGCCCGCTCCACGAGTTCCCATCCACATCTAAAACGTACTAATCCATCCAATCCCAAACCCCCCGCGTTAGCCCCATCCTCTATACATTTCTGCGCTCAAAATAATAATAATAATACTTACTTTAAAGTTGTTTTGGAATGGCCAGTCGACCGGCTCGCCAAACTCGATCTCCTTAGAGATGGCCTCGCAGGAGCTATCCTCGACGGTACATTGGACCAAGTTGCCGACGAAGGAAGCCGAGAGATAGCGCTGGGAGAGCTGGGCGAGGGAGTATTCCTTTTCGACGACGACGACGGGGAGGTCGAGGTTATTGAGGGAGGAGAGATAGGAGGAGAGGTTGAGAGAGGGAGGGGCGCGGAGGCCGGGGGTGCGGAGGCGGCGCTTGAGGTCGTGGCCATACTGGTGCGCGGCCGCGACGCCGAGTCTGTGGAGCCGGACCCGGTGCGACTTGCGCCAGTTGGTCTGCCGGTCAAACCACACCCCCGTCGTCTGCCCCCGCCACAGCAGCCGCGAACTCTCCGTCTTCTCCTCCCACCCCTTCACATGCTCCGCATTCTTGCTCGAGTCCTCAAACTGCTCCAGCGGCGCATGAAGGATGTCCGACACAAACCCCGGCGAATGCGCGAAACTGAAGATCGGCCGCAAGGGCAACGGACGTGGTCCCGCCCAGGCCGTGAAGCCTACGTTCTCCTTCACCCCAATCAGAATCTACTCTCAATCCTATCTTACATATTTATAAAAAAAAAAAAAAAAAGACCATGGAATTCTTGCCACTCTGGATGCTCGCACAAATCCATAGTTTTCGCGTGATCCAAGCCGATATATCCGCCGGGCCCTGCATTCTGGACGTTGAGGTCTTGCGCCAACCCATTGGCCAACATGCGCATCGGAGAGTCGGGCGCACACGCGCCAACGAATCCCCATAAGCTTGAAAAGGAGTCAAGGTGTTAAAGCTTATATGATCTGCGTGTGTGTTAGTTTGACTTACCTGGCATCGTCCTCTACTTTATCAATCAATTCTGGGGGTAAGACTGAAACAGATAAAGGACAGAGTTAATGTTGAATCAGGAGCTGCTCCCGAGCGATGAAGTGGAGTACTTTTTCCGGCTCGAGCATGATCCAAATGGCGTTGTTTGGTAGTCCAGTCCATGAAGACTGACGGCCCGTCGTGATGGCTCATGGTGACATTAACATCAGGGAGATGCGGGACGATGACTTCCAAGCTGATCAACAACATGTCAGCATTTTGTCTTGTTTTTTGATGAAGAGAATGAATATGGTTGCTGACAGTTTTAATTGGTCGATAGTCCTGGGTGCATCTTTCTTGGGTCCGATAGCTTTGACGGTACCATTTTTGACGACAAACGTGGAGAAGGCTTCGTTTTTCCCTTCTTGCTCGGTTCGATTTCGCAATACTTGATGATGAGTGGTGCGCTGAGATGTCAGTTTAAGTGAGTATAGAGAAAGAGGATCGAGATGGTATGTACCGTGTGGGGGGAGTGCCCAGAAGGGTTCGATGAGTTCGTTGATGCGATCGTACTCGTCGATCAGTTTGACGTCATTTTCTTGTGCCCAGAGGAACCATTCCTTGAAGCCAGTTGGGGGAGGACGGTTGTAGCGTTTCTTGTATTCCTTGATGGCCTGTGGGAGGGATTGGCTCTGGCGGGCGAGTTTGGCTTCCCAGGCTTGTGATGCGTTGTGGATGAGTTGTAGGATTGGGTACTGGTGTTTGGAAGGGTTGAGTGTCCAGGTGTGGTTGAGATAGTCGTATGGTAGATAGACGTGGTCCCTGTTGATGATGAGTGGTGGTTCTGATGGGTTGTGATGGTTGAGGGTGAGTAGTGGTGAGTGGAGTGTTGTTTGTGGTGATAAGTTTCGTAGTGATGAGTAGAGTGTGATGATGACCCCGAGGATGAAGGCGGGCAGGAGGAAGATGGGATGAATTGAGCGTGAGAATGGTTTCTTCTTTTTCTGTCTAGTTGTTGGTAGTAGTTCCCCATGATGATGATCTTGTTCTTCTTCTTCTTCTTCTTCTTCTTCATCCTGTTCCGTTACTGTTGAGTTTATATCAAAGTAGTTTCCTCGTTCGTTGATTCCAGGTGTTTCTACGCTGGTGAAGGGCAGTCTGTGTTTGTAAGTCTGTGGTGGTAAGTTGAGTGACTTGGATCTGAGTGGTTGGTTCATCGAGCTGATTCGTGATTCGTGAGAGAGTTGACTCTTGTATTTAATAATTATTGTGTTTGCAGCACACAAATTAAACTAGTAGTGATTACTTTTTTTATATATTGTTTCTACACCAAGAACACGTTCAAACAAGAGACAACAAGACAATCATTTTTAATAATCTCCATCTGTCACTTCATCCCCGACACCTCTTTCACCAAGATCCACGCGCCACGGGGCTCGATCTTTCGATAGTAGTCGGCCACCTCACCCTCGACCCGAAAGCCCCGCTTGAGGTAGAATTCCTTGGCATCCTCGTTACCAAACTGGACGTGCACGTAGGCCGAGCCGATCGACCGTATCACCACCGGCCGCTCCTCGCACGGCTCCTGCGCCGATGCCTTCCCGTCCGACGTCTCAACCACAGGCTTGCCCACCGTCGACTTCTTGCCCTTCTGCACCCCTCCTCCCGTCTTCTTGCTCTCCGATGATGACGCCTGCCCACTACTCTCCCCATTCGTCTGCAGAGTCCATGATGCACATCTATCGTGTGTCTTTTGCGCCGCCGAAATCACTTGGTTTAACAGCTTGGTTGCCAACCCTTGTTGGCGATAAGGTGCCAGTACACCAAGCGTCATAATATCTTAACCAAAAAAAAATGTGTCAGAACTTCTAGTTTCATCAACAGGTAACAACGAGACATATATAACTTACATAGCTTGGTGGGATTTAACGAGCCATTGGTTTGGCTCCCATTGGCTTTCCCAGTCGAGGCGGGTGTAGCATGATCCTTGGGATCCGGTTCGATCCTGCAACACACCGCGCCGACGGGCAGATCGTTATAATAAACTAAACATGGTGTTTGGTCATCATCAACAAGTCACCCTCACGTCAACCCTTTGTTATCGCCAAACGGGGGGAAGAAAAAAGAGGGATCGTGATGGACTGACTGAGTTTACAATAATCCGCGAGATAGTCGTCCAAGACTTGGCGGTAAAACTTGTCGCTATAGCTGACGGGGAAGAGCACCGAGTTGAGTTTCCGAAGCGTCCCGACGTTATTAGGGGTCCTTTTCACTCCCATTTTCATGGTTCATATGCGTCCGAATAGCCGCGAAGGAAGGATTCGTCATCATCATCAGTTTTTCTTTTTTTTTCGGTGTCCCCCTACATTATTTTCCTATTAACCTCTTCTCAGTAACAACAAGCAGCAGGTGGCTCACAGGTCCACTATGGCAACCCTTGCGGCTGGGGCCACCGTCCGAGTCTTACGGGTCGTGGTCGTGGTCGTGGTCGTCTCGGACATGTTTGTTTGTTTGTTGGCTTGGAGAGAGAAGTGCTGCTGTTCTTTCTCTCCGAGGGCTTGGGCTGTGACTGTAGCTGGACGGGCGGGCGGGCCCAGAATATCATCAAGCCCAAACCAAGTCCCCCCTGCCACGGCGCGCAAGTGGTGACTGTCGCATTGCGCCGACCGCAGGGAAGGACTACACTAACTTAACACAAGCCCCGACTTCTGGGATCGCGAAGCGAGCATCCGAAGGAGGGGCTTGCAGGTAAAGTCGTATTTTTGGTGTGACTAGGATCTCCTTTTTGGTGGGCATTATTTGCCCCCCCCCCGCTTTTTTTTTCCTCCTGTTTTGTTTTTCCTTCCCTGATTAGACCATTCAAAATGTCTGTTGTCTTGTGTGTCTAATGGCATCAACCATGTTGCCACCTGGGCTACTGATCTCATGTCATTTCCATATTAGTTTTTCAGTTTTTCAAAACTTGGTCATGGAGTCTCATCATGAATGTATCTGATTACTCTGACAAGAGGCTAAGAAGTGAGCCTCTAGGATGAATTATTAAAATTAAAGGAAGTAAAAAAAATCATAATAGAGGCCCAAAATCCACAGGGACTCAAGCCAAACCATTGACTTTGCATGCAAGCCTCTCTGTGAGACATATAACCTGCAGGGCCTCTCACAGAGAGGCTTTGTTAGGCTTGCATCCATCCCAGCCCAATCCAGTCAATCAACAAAAACACAAATGGTGATATTTCTCTGCAAAAAATATGCAAGATTCAGTGGCACCTGAAAAGAAGATCCTTCAATCAAACATAATACATCCTAGACTTCTCTCTTCATGTCACACAAAAATGTGTGTCATGATTGGCTTGGCAACATCCCTGCACAAAAAGAACTGGGATGGGGCATCATCAGACACATGGCAAGAGATGGAGGCTCCATTTGGATGCACCAAGTGTGTCTGAGCACAGCCAAGGTTGGTGGGATAGGGGGCTCCAAATTAGAATGCAAGTAAATCCCCTGAATTTGGGCAAGTTGCTCTGCACAACACTTCCCAAATTCATCCAATGGGTTCAATGTCACATGAATGACATGGCATGCATGAATTCTGCTGGGATTGGAAATATAGACCACATGAGAGGCAGCAGGCAAGCACTTGACCAGGTTTACTCAACCATAGGTGGGGGTCTGGCAGCCACTACTTGGTAGGAATGAGGACACACTTAACTGGGGAAGTTTTAGGAGGCTGAGAAGTGTTTCAGTGAGGTGAAATGGGAAGGGTGGTATGGGAAACACCACTCTTGTTGGTGGGAGTAAAATATTCATAGAAGAAACTTGCTGTGTACTGCTGGATGAAGAGGCTGAGGCTCAATTTCAGGGCCAATGAAGGCCTCCTTTTATGCTCTAGAGGTCCCCTCAAGGAGCTACCATAGGGCTCTATTGTATTTCCCAATCCTTACATCAAATGGTGTCACAATGGTGTCATCTGGCTTCATAGCAGTTCCCTTGGTGTACTTCCACTCATTCTATGTCCCCATGAGATCATGTTGCATGGCATAGGTAGCTACACAATGAGTGCTTATTATTGAATGTAATGAATTGAGATGAATTAAATTTCCCTTGTCAAGTTTGAGAATCCCTTTCTTGATAAGTGACAGGACTGTTGAGTTTGATTGTATAGAATATATACTCTCTCGGCTTTTCTCTGGCAAGGTTTGACCTACATAAAAGCCATTCATTTTCCTATCTATCTCTTCTAGATATGGAAGATAAACTATTGATTATGTATTTATGGTGCACAGTCCACAATCTTAATCATTTCATTATTTTTGTTGTGGTACTTCGAGAATTACCCAAAGTACCAGAAGGAGTAGGAATTTAAGGTTAGGCCCAGTGGGCAGCCTTAGGTAAAATTACATGAAAACTTCGTCTCTAAAATAATATTCCAGTATTTCTCAAAAATAGAAAAGATATCACCTATTCTTCAGTCTTTTGGATACTGATCTGGAGTATCTCTAAGGCTGGCATATTCCAAGGAACAAAAATTGTCAGTTCTCCACATTCATTTTCTGCCACTTGGATCTGATCCAGTAAGACAAACCCCATCTCTTTGTGAAAGTATTAATTATGTATTTGTGGTTCATCCAAGTCTCAGCAATAAGGACAAAGGGCCCAATTTGGAGTGTTAAAAACCTAATTCTGGAGTTCCAAAGGATGTTACTTAATGTCACCTGACATGAATTACCCTCAAATTTGACATGGTGTGGGGAATTAGCAATGTTTCAATTTTACAAAAATGCATGGCGTGGTGTCAAATACCCCAACCTCTGTCACTACAAGTGTGGGTCCTGATACAAGCAGATATTTATAAGAATTAAAACTCATGAGAACAAGATACATGTTATATTTCCTTTACATATTTAGCAGTGGGCAATGGTAGACCCCTTTTTTTCCTCCGTCAATATTACATTCATCGATCTGCAAAGCTTCACCACTCTAATGACGTTACTTGGTCCAAGCTTTTCCCCTGTTTATTTATTTTTTATTTTTTTTTAAAAAAAACAGAGAAAGTAAGCACCATCATGTGATAAAGGAAAAGTGGTAAGAGCAGCGCGACGTTGCTTATTATTTCGTGCAGAAAAAAAAATGGAAGTAGGGGTTCATGACGAGGAAAGAACCCATACCTTTTCGATTTTCTCGACGGCGTCGATCAGTTTAAGACTGTCTTCAATCATCCAGTTGGCTTTGACACGATCGTACAATATCGAACAATCCAAAGAATCGCACTCAATCTTGGTTTCATTGGTTGGGAGAGATGCGCATCTTCTACAGATCAATTCTACCTCCCTCCTCTTCTTCTCGATCGATCGAGCTTTGGCCATTAGTGAGCATCCCACCCCAGTTGGATTACTAGAACACTTTTCACAAAGGATTCCTTAATGTTCGAGTGACATATCAGTATCCAAATCACGATAAGCAATAAAAAAAGTCCATCAGAATTTTGTCAATTTCCGAAGATAGTTATTCTTTTTGAGTCACAAAACAGTCACATACCTCTCTGACCTTCTTTTTCACAGTTCAGACACCTGTCACTGCGAAAATGTTCATCGACCAACAGCTTGTTGGTCTTGTTTGGGGGTTGCAACGGATCTGACGATTGTCTATCGGTAGGCTCGGTTAATCCCTTGCTTGCCCGCTTCGAGCTGGGGTTGATTTTGTCAGATTCGAACAATCCACTAGATTTCGTAACCCGAATCATTCTAGGCATTGACTGGTACCAAGCCGCTACATCCACTCCGATAAGATTGAATATCCGAGAAAGAGATGGAATGAAGACTCGGTTGATGTAATATTCCGCATCGAGCGCTAACAGACTAACGATTTACGACAAAGGCGAGGAAGACAACACATGAATATCAGCCAAATCAGTGTTCCAAAGCTTTCCATCTGCTATGGAGACAAGCCATCCCACTTAGGACTTTAATAAGAAGAATTTCTACCAAGAACTGACCGGTTCTGTAGAAGTAATTCGGGTGAGACAGCTCGATCTCTTAGCCTAGATTGGGGTGCCCCTTTGACTATAACGTAAGGCACCCGCTCCGCATACGCGGGTTCACTTCGGGGGTCTACTGCCATCTTACGGGCTGCAATCAGGGCACCTGGTGGTGGTGGGCCCTTCTCGCTGCAAGTGGAATGAATCAGTTGATATTTGCTGTTGGGAGCTATAAGATAAAATTGCTCACCTGTAAGTTCCTAACTTGACCTCCTTGGCAAAGGTGAAATCTTGAATTGATACTTTCCCGAGCAAAAGTCTTTGCCATTGACGGTAAAGGTATGCCTTAATGTCTGAGAGATCCTGGGTAGCGAATAGCTTTCTTTTTGATGGTTAGCCATGAGCGGGTCAGCTTCACATTTGTTTCATCGTAAAATTCAAGGCAGTCAAAGGTAGAACAATGGGCCTACTTAAGACAGGTTTCCTGTATCTTTTGTAGCGCCGGAATTCCATCGCGCCGGACTACTTCGATGCCTTTCGCATCAAACACAGGTTCCATATCACTCAAATTCTCATACTTGGCCCCTACATAGCGTTTCTTCGCCATCAACACACATGGCAAATAAACCTAAACATGATCTATTAATTATTAAGCGATATTCGAATATGGTATCATGAAACCACTAACTTTCTCGAACTTCAACTTGACTGGCGCAGGATTTCTTTTGGTCACGGCTTCCGCCATTTCATTTCCAATCCTAAAAGCTTCTTCCTTAGTTTTCCCGGGCAAGTACACAAACAGACTGTCCGTATCTCCATAAACCACTTTAGCTCCCCACTCCTTGACGCTGTGGATAACTTCCATGGACTTGCATGGTTGATCCAGATCAGCATTTATTTAAAGTATGGCTAATAATACCAATCGCTCACAAACTTTTACTAGTGTTTCTCTTCCAGTCTGAACGATAGCATCAGCAATTTCCACACAGGGCATTCGACCAGAGAAACTTGCACTGGTATAACCGTATGTCACATTGGCAATGAACTTAAGACCGAGCTGTCGTGCATTCAGCATTTTCGTCAACGCCTATAATAACATAATTATCAGTAATTGGAAGGGTACGCGGTTAGAATCGAGATCCACATGTGACTGGCCTTATCGTCTTTGGTGAACTTCATGCTTTGCTTGATCATAACCCTCGTGTCAAGAAACTCGCTCAACATCTTGCTCAATAAACTTTTCCGAACACGATGTTTGACAAACATCAGTCCATTGGGAGAAACTGAATCAATGAAATAATGATGGTTAGGATACTCAGGACTCCAAAATTCAGTTTGATTACGAAGAGAATTGAAGGAAGGAAGGAGATAGCAGAGCCAACTAGCCAATTATATCGTCCTTCATCAGTCCCAACAAACCATCAGGCAAGTCGAGGACCGAAGTTCCAAGCTTATTGACTCCTTTGAAAGCGCTCACTCGGCCAAGGCAAGTAGAATAACTTAAGAAGCATAATCAGATAAGTAGCCATGGAAAGTATAAAGCCAAACATAAACACACCAGTAATTATAAGCAATCATGATCGAGGGATAGAGAGATTGGAAATCCAACACCAAAAGGGGACTTTTGTAAAACGCCGACTGTGGCTCCATAACCAAAGGAATGCATTCGGCGGCGTTTTGTTTTGCAACCTGGAAACGAATCCCATCCAGTCCATTAGTAGAAGAGAAAAAGGGGGCAATCAGCATCCAAATTAATCTTAAACAACACTTACTTCGTCCCGACTGGGTGAAGGAAGTAAATAGTTTTCAGGCTTAGAAATCCGAAACACTACAGATTCAACTTTGAATTGTGATCCTCGAGAAATCGCGGAGAAAAAATCAACCCCAAGCGTCGAGAAATTTCACTGGATGGAATCCATTCAACGTTCATTTACATAGAAGAGCCATGAAATATCAGAATTCGGGCAATATTTGGCTAAGGGTAGCGTGAATGATGGAAGGCATGCATCACATAATAAATGAATTGTGAGAAAGATGACGAACGCGTTGCGGGATATCATCTCGGTTTCTTCCACCAGATTGATATCGAGCTCGACTCGAGCGATGTAGTAGATTAAAACCCTCCTTCGGTGTTCTATGGTTCCATCCTTCCACCATCGTGCCAAAGTGGCAAAGGAATAATGGGGAACTCTTTCGCGGCGGATGACATGTCCAAAAAGAGTAAGCGCTGCATGTCATCATCTCTTCAACTTGAATTGTGACATACCGTGTGCGTAAAACATGATAGACCACATTTTCAAATGTATATTGGGTTAAAGCTAGTTCACTTCGAATTATGCGCCAAATTGAAGGACATGGCGACCGGTAATCTTGATGGACGAGCCATGAGTATACCCCCACTTATCATCCTTGCCAGCAAATCGACCATGAGACTCAGATCGGACTCGACCAAACTCATAAACCAAATCAAAATCTAGAAAACCAAGGATTCAGATTAGCTGGTGGCCAGACAGGAGAGCGGCTCGAAAGCTCCAGATCTGACCTAGTTCACAGCCCCGCCTCATCACGTAACCCCAAGACCAACTTTCTAATTCAAACCCAGTCAAGACTTCCGGATCCCAATTCCTGATTTTGTCTATGAGCGAAATGAGTAATTCTACCTCAGTATCAACCACTTCAATATCACATTGATCTAAAGCGTATTTGGGTATTTTAAGCGGTTCAGATGATGCTTGCGTAGCGCCTTCTTGCTCATCCACCATGATAATGCCGACTTTGGTAACTGAGCCGGATCGATTGAGTTCGACGTCTTCACGTTCAGTTTTTAAACAATAAAACAGAACTTTGATCTGGTCTTTAGCTGGGTCAGGGCGTCGATCCTCGCTGCTATCAGCTAGAAAATTACGTTCCTGTTTCAGTGATGGTGGTCACTCCGATCTACAGTTATCATTGCGACACTTCTTACCAAACACTTCGATTGCAAGAACGTCCATGTGTTGCGACTCATGCGCCGTTGATTTCGATTTGACTTGAGTGAACTTGAATCCACCGTTATGCTGTGTTGGACCTTCGATCTGATCAACCAAATCTTCACAATGTCAGCTTTTCAGCATGTTGATTCCATTTGGTGTACATGTATCTCAATTGAACCAACCTGTGAGACGAGCAAGAAATCTTTTGAACTTTTCGAGGCTTTTGTTTAAAAGAGAAAAGAAAGATGCGGTCAATAAGCTTTAATACTTGTCTGAAACTGCAGATTTGATGGCTCGCCTTTTCTTATCAAATTCTTTCTCAAATCCAATAGTCTTGGAGGAGGATTGGCGAATTCCCAACGGCAGATGTTAGGAATAGACGCATGAGAGGGCAGCGGATAAGGTATGAATGCTTTGAAGGCATGATCAAACTGCTTGATGAATCTCAACGAGCTACCGAAGATAGCATATTGTCTCCCAGCATACTCTCTTTTCCGATCAGGGACGTCATTTGGGTCTGAATAAAATGGATCTTTATAAATCTTCATCGGCAAGTCAAGGTCACTCAATGATCTTATGAGCTGATTGATTGAAGGGCTATGATCACGATAGCGATACCACTGACTGTCTCCGCCATTTCTCAGTGAGCGATGCTGGGTTTGGGTCATTATAGCCAAGTCAAGTCTCATCTTTGCTCTTTCATCGGGGGCTTTCGATTGGTTGGTGAAAGAAGAATCCAAGTCGGCTGGTAGGGTGTCACCATCCACTGGCTGATCTGATTCCAAATTTGGTTGGTCTGCCTGATTGATTGACAGCTCATGTCCCTCTTTTCGTAAGCTTAATCCACCTTGTTGGAATTGATCGCTGGTGAGAATGGTTGAATGGGGATTCGACGTAGAGGATTCGGTGAGGACAGCGGATAGACTTGTGCCTATTATAATCGGCAGGGTCGATTGATGTGATGGTTGACCATGCGAATCAATTGGCTTTGAATTAGGCTCAGCACGTTGAAGACGCTCCACAAAGCGCATCATCTTCCCGGCTTTAGGTTGAAGAAACCCATCGTCCTGTTCTTGTCTTTCTCGCTTCATGGCACTTTGCAAAGAGTTCCCGTCACCATGTGTGTCGGAATCCTCTAGAATCTCACTCTTTGGAATGAGGCGCTTATCAAGGTTGAGCTGTCTGGGTGATCGGAACTGTTTCGCGATACTTTGTAATCGTTTGGAAGGAGATACTGCCGGAGACTGGTTGCTGGTGAAGTTTTTTGCAGGTTTCAAATTCAAATCATACAAGCGTCAAGATAAGTTTTATTGTCGCTTGCGCATTTCTCAAGCCGATGGTGCTCACGGATTATTCGAGCTGGGCTTGGTAGGAGTGGTAGTTTTCGATCTAGTAATATTACTTTCACCCTGGCCCATCAAATCAGGGTTCTCAATTTCATCCCAATTCAATTCATCGAGGTCTTCTTCTTCGATTGGGTCAAGTCCAGGATTAGGAACTAAATCGTTGTCGTCATCCGGCCCTTCGTCCTTGTAGCTCTCCATTTGGGACTGAATAGCTGCAATGTCAATCCCGAGATGCAGCTCCGCTTCTTCACTGAATGCTGTGTCGGCAGACTGTTTGGAAATTTCCTTGGTATCGGGCTTTGAAGCGAAGCTTGTGCCAATTCCATGAATGGCCCAAACACCATATGGGTTTTCTTCTTTCTCGTCCTTGATCCACTTGCTGATATGAATAGCGTCAACGGCTTGAAAGGTGGTGGGAATTATCTGAGACAATTTGGACTCTGGCTTGATGAAATTTTGGAAAGCAATCTCAGGTTGGACAGGATGATGTTTCTCTTCTCGAGTGGCACTGCGATGCTTGTTTCGAATTAATTCTTCAATCTGCGTTCGAAAACTGCTTTCCATAAACCATTGAGGTTGTTCACCTCTTGAATAATCTCTCTGACTAGCAGGTCCTGTTTCGCGCACTTCCTCCGGTCCGGTTTGCCCGCGTTTTTGTCGTCGTTTCCGCTCGTCTTCCCACAATTCCTTCACGCTTTGCACCAACTTTTCATCGCCTGAAACAGGATGTTTTAAAAGTTCGACAAAATCGTGGTGCAACTGTCGCTCCTTAACCCAGTGGCGGTTGATGATGTCCGCGACTGTGCAATCTAGTTCGATGGGACAGTATGAAGACTTTGTCAAGTCGACGTGGGCCATCCGAGATTCTGGGACGCTACTTGCCAAATAAATTGGCCCTTCGCATCCTTCGCCAGCAGCGTGGTTATCTAGATTTAACATGAAACGTTTTTAGAGGCCTTCCATCTCGTCGTAATGCTGGCCCAGATAAACTGTTCAAGGCGCACCAGGTAATGGTCTTCGAAAAACACATTTGGATAATTCAACCCAGCCACATCCGTAAAGGTTGTGATCAAGCATGAACTGTAAGTGAAATGGGATGTGTTCTTCGAAGATTTTGAATGCGCTAGGTCGGGTACTATCACTAGCCCTTCCGGCCTGTGAATAGCCCAAGGGGCTCATGACCTTGCCTGTTCGAAGTAATTCGGCCATCCGCTTCTTGAACTTGGGCTGCAAACAGTAAATTTTCAAAAAGTGACGATAGCCCACATGAAATCCATAGAAAGGGATGCCCTTGCACAAAACAATGTAAGCGACGTATTGGTGTTTCCCTCGATCGGCCGGTCGGGTCGAGCTAATCTTCCCCAATGAAGCAGCAGTTGCATAGTTGAGGGCAGTGCCCAATCTGCGAATATAGCTATGGACTGGGATCCAACCAAGTCAAGAGTGGTAATACAGCAAAAAAAAAAAAAACGCGTCAGCGTCTGGATCCACAGGGATGGATGAGTCGTTTCTGACCAGTATCAGGGTCAATCGCAGCCTCATATTGGACGTAGAAGTAGGGCATTGCACCATGCACATGGGCTACGACGCGTTGACCAGCCTGAGTTGCCCCAAACAACCTCACCACTGGCACTTTGTAGAACTGCTGGCCGCGAGGTAGGAAAGGAGATGTTCTCAGACATAATGGAGAAGATTCGGAAGGAGAGATGTTATGAGTGTCCAGTTGAGTCAGACGAAATCGAATAGACGAGCTGTCAATTGGGACATCACCCCTCAGCTCTGCCGTCATGATAACAAATACGCGTAGCGTGGAGATTGAGGAGAAAGTTGGCAGGGCTCATGCGCTGGAGGATGCAGCGCACCACTGTACACAAGAAGTCCCGATGGATGACTGTCACAAGCGCCGCGCAGGGGGCGACCAGCCTGTTATAAGCATAATATACAGGAATATCAGTTGCCGTTGTGCGGCTCTTTTAACCATTTAATTTTCTTCATAAAAAAATGTGGTGCTAGAAAACTTAGCTGGACTCATTTCTGCCCCTAACAAGTGGAGGAATTCATGTTGCCCAGATTCCTTAATCTGTCTCAATCCTAAACTTTTTGTGGTGATGAAAATTAGCTGGAATCAGTTCTGGATCCATAATTAATTCCATACTTATCCATACAAGAAATATAATCATCATTATCTACTAACAACACATCACAACAAGTATCACCACCCCAAAAGGAAGGCAATGTGTGCACATTGCCTTGATTAAAACATTGCTCTTACCCAGGTATAACTCAGGTTTAACCTTTGTTTTACAATACTATATTAAACTATAACCTAGTTTTTGTGACAGTATTACCAGTTTAATTAATTTATGCCAGTATTACCAGTCACCAAGAAAAAACAGTAGTAGTAGGTGCCCATTGACCCCCAGGTAACAAAGGGATCCCTTTGTTCCTTGGTAAGGGATAGGCACATATTTAAACTTTTTTTTACCACAGTGGGTATCATTGTAACAATTTAGTTAGAATTATGTATATAACATGTACAATTAATGCTTGAGGGATGTTACAGTAAAATTAGAAAAATGTTATAGCATGGCAATGTGCACACCTTGCCAACTTTTTTGGGTGGTGTATGGAGTTTGTACAGTGCCTAGACAAAAGTTTTTGTCAGGTGCTTTTCTTTTTTTTTTTTTGAAAAAAGTAAACAAGCAATCTGTAAGGACTCCGTTTAAGTCCTTCACTGAACGGATGTCGAAGAGGCACTAGGGAACTTTCCAGTACCAATGCAGGCTTTATTGCAGATGTCTAGCCAGTGAGAGAAGGGAACAAGAATCTCTACCGGACTAGGAAAGAAAGGAGCTGAGGCTAAGTACATCATGATTATGTTATCATGTGAGACACTTATAGGTGGGGCTCACACAATCATCACAAGTCTTTTTTTTCACATGGTCCTCAGGGACTGATAAATATGAATATGAAACATTTGAAACTAAACAACATCATAAGATGAAAATCCATAAGTTTTTGGCTATTTTTTTACATTCTTTAATAATTTTTTTGAGGGAAAAAGAAAAATTGCTATGGGGAGTGTTGAGACTGGGGAAGAGTGATTGTAAATGAAGTTTTTTATCTCCTTTTTTTTTTCTATTTTCTATTTTCTATTTTTTTTGAGTGAAAAATTGACATCTAGTTGGCCCTCCTTTGGAATCAATTACAGCTGAAATACTGTTGAGATGGATTTCAGACTTGTCAGTATGCTTCACTGACCTTTCACACACACAAAACAAAACAAAAAAGCATTTCAAAAATGTTTGTCTAGGCACTGTACATAGGGAATTATGGAAAGTATTGAAAAACAGAGTCATCGATGATGAAGAAGTTTTTTTAATAAAAAATAATCCAGACAATGTCTGGAAAAGTAACTGATCAACTCAATCCACGGGGCTAAATGTGCCGTAGCAATGAGTGCAGATTGTTGGGGCTAAATGTGCCAACAACTGGATGCAGTTTTGGTCAAGAACTGATGAGGTTTATTTTCATGAGCTTAGAGGGAACTAAATAAGCTAAATACAAGATGGCCAAGTTGTGGGTGGCTAGAGCAATGGCATTTTGAATAAAAATAAACATAATAAGTTGACTGGAGAAAATGAGTGACAGAAGGAAAAGGAGGGTGACAAGCAGAAATCCAACAGAAAGAGAAATGAGTCCAGCTATTGATGACAGCCAGGTTCCCACCACCAAACAAAGTGTGGAATTGAGGCCATCTATATTAAGCAAGCCAAACTGACAGGAAGTCCTCCAGTATGACTTGAGTTGTACATAAGCAAAAATTGAGTCTATGAAGTGCTCATTACATTCATGACATATAAGCCCACCAAACACATTAGGCAAACTCATTTCTGGTCTCCATACTATCACATTTCTCTGTTGCAAGTATATAAACATATGGAGAAGCCTTAGGTGGACTCATTTATGTGTCCATAGTACCCTACATAAATATCCATACTTTTCTACACTTGGAATAGAGCTATATGAAAGTATTGAGACTTGAAAAATCCATAAATAAGTCTGCCTATTCCTGGTGAATCCCCTGTTCCCTTCCTGAGGTTAATTGTGAACCTCTGATCCATCTTCTCAGGATTCCACTACCCATCTTTGCTTCTTTTTCCTCCTCAACCAATAATATACTTTACCAGAATGGATGAAAAGTTGAACATTCACATTAGTGTCAGAATTCCAGCTTCATCTCCGCAAACATTCTCACACTACAAACATTAAGTACATACCCAGAATGGACAGTGGTTGAGTGACATGGGACAGTGGTTAGTCATACAGTGGTTACATGATTTTTTGTTTTGTAAATTTATTGTCAGATTTTTCCTCACATTTGAACCTCTTTGCTCATATTGCATGCATTGCCACACCCATATTTCAAAAATTGCATATCTTTCTTATTTTCATCTGGAAATGCATGTCAGATGAGCACAGAGATTCAACTATGATGAAAAATGTGACAAAATTTACCAAAAAATCATGTAACCACTGTATGACTAACCACTGTCCCATGTCATTCAACTGCTGCTCATGCTGGGAATGTACTTAATGTTTGTAGTGTCACAAATCTAAATCAACACCTCATACAAATCTCAACACCCCCCATCAATTTTCTTCTTTTATTTATTTCCATCAAATGTTTGATGCTATTTTTCTGTCTCTTCCAGCATTATTAATGATGCTTCTTTAAATTGCATCATTAATTTATGATTCATTCCATCAATATTATGTTGATGCCTCTCTATTTCCATCAATGATGTGTTGATGCCTTCCATTACAGAGTTTTAATGCTTTTATGTCCATTGTTATTTTACAATTCCCTTTCCATATGTCATCTCATTATTAGAATATGCTTATGTTGTTTTCTTCTCTCCCACATGTTTTGCCCTTTGATTGTTTCTATTTATTTTGGCTGTCAGAATTCCAGCTTCATCTCCGCTCACATTCTCTTAAGTCTCAATTCACAACTCTCTCACTACTCTTACCCCTCCCATCATGTTCATTCTTTTAATTAGTTTCCATAAAGCATTTGATGTTTTTCTCTGTCTCTGTCAATCATTAAGTTATGATGTCTTTATTCTGTCAGTCCATCATTAAGTTATTATGCCAATCTTATCCATTACCAGTTGTAATGTTCAATCTCTTCCACTTAAGTTACAATGCCTATTCCATATGTTAGTTCCATTATTAGCATATGCCTGTGTTCTGTCTTCTCAACCACATTTTGTGGTCACTGTTGTGTTCTATTTATGCTGGCTGTTTACCAGTAGAAATAAATAATCAATTTAGAGCCTTTTCATCTGGAACCAACCTGTCCCTTGCTCCTTGGTACAATCTTTGTCCTTCAAGATTGTCTCTTCCTTCTCCTCATTAAAATCTTGTTGTCAAATCTTAACACTGGCCATTTGCCAGTAGTAATAAATCATCGAGTTAGAGAATTTTCTTCCGGACCCACATCAGCTCCTTGGTCCAATCTTTTAACCCTGAAGATTGCCCTTATCTCCTCAAAATCTTGACCTGAAATCTTAACAATTAGGGTGTTTCAAAGTTGAGCCAAAGCAACTTGCCTGAATTTTGGAAATGGTGGGCAGTTATGTTACCCAAATGGATAACTTTGTTGGTAACGTAAACTTTACAGTTAATTTATCTTCTTTTTAAAATATCACAATTTCAGTTACAATATCCATCCCATAGAAAATCCCACTGTTCTGATAGTTACAATACCCA
>SMGU01000221.1:0-35096 GCA_004348175.1 Puccinia novopanici
CTACTTACACGGCGGGCGGGATTTGCGAGCTTGCATTGGGTCAGCAAGCCGTCTGGGACAGCCTGACGTCTTGGGACCCGCATGTCACAGCATTTTGACTGGACCGGTCATACAGCTGGCAAAGGGCCCGCTTTTGGACGCCAAGCGTCGGGAGTACAGCAAGTGGGCAGGGAATGATAACGGCATGGGGCCCACCATGGACATGAAACAGTCCAGGTGGTCCCATACGGTGTTTCTTGACGTCTGATTACCTGCAGGCATCAGAGACACGGCAGATGATCCCGGAGCTAGCTCGCTTCGATCTCGTCAAATGTGCTGGCAACCAGGCCACACCTTTGACAGTAGCTCGGCCGCCAATGTAATCGCAGACGGCCGTTACCTTGTCGTCATACTTGTCATATTTCCGCTTGCTCCAAGACCACTCAGAAGTGCTATCTCAAGCCCAAAAACTTGATAGCACCTCGGAAAAAAACTTTTTTTTTTTTGAAGAAAAAAGAACTTGTAAAAAATCGTATGTGATAGCTGAAGAGAAGGGGGGTATATGTTTGTTTTGGCTTCCAAGAAGGAAGTAGACGATGGGCAATCGGTTAGTACCCACAAGTCGACCTCGCTCGATCTGAAGAGCGATGGATCGATGCTGGGACTAGGAGCTTTTTAGTCTGCGACCCACCCGGCTCTAGCGGTCAGCCATCCGGTAGACCATCAGTCGGGCTGGCCGCAAAATTCCAGAGCACGGGTCGTCGCGCACCCGGTTCTGTGTCGGTCTGCATGCTGACAGGGTGACCCAAGACGTGCGTGCCGTACACGCCTCGTCAACCACTGCTGGTCGAATTGAGTCGCCTCGCCAGCAAAATTGGCGTACAATTCACGTCTCCCGCCGCCGGCCGTGTATTATTGCGTCACTCGGACGAAGCAAGTGCATACAAGCAGCACAGCCATCTGACCACTGAAGCAGTGTAAGCTCAGTGTTGACTTGAGTGATCACTTCTCAGCGGACACTTTTAAAATACGCAAAACATAGAATAATGGCTTTGGTTGGTTGTTTCTCTCTGTCCTTCCTTCTCTTCCGTGCTGGCACATGCTCACGTGTTGATAGTTTGTATCTGGCGTACAGAACTCGGACAGTCATCATGCATTGGCCATCAAGGTTCGCCATGCAGTCTTCATGGACTCTCCACCATATATCACCATGTCTCACGTTGGGTGCTTCTTTGCATACAGATCCTCAACGTGATCGTGTTCGTCTTCTTCTTCGGCACTAACGTGTACAGCTCTCTTGGTGGCCCTCCACCGGCTATTACTCGCAAAAGGAAACGTATGTCCACTCTTTACTCTCGCTCATCCAACGCCTCTAGAAGATGCACTTTTCATGATTTCTCTCCTTGTGGGATATGTAGATACATCACTCCGCCCTGAAACCTTCTGGATTTGGACCGTCATCAATGTCTGCTTCTCTCCTCTTGATCAAAACGTTCTGCTGTTTCTCTGACATCACGGCCCTTTTCTTTTCTTTTTTTTTTTGGGGGGGGGGACAGTTCTTGTTCCTTGGCTTTGTGGTGTTTCAATTTCTTGAATCTGGGACCAAGGCTTCGATTGAGGTAATAGGATGGCGATTCGCAGCGATCGGAGTCTTACAATCCATCTGGGTGCATGTGAGAAAGATTCCTGAGACTCGAGACCAAAACGAAAGACAGCAAGCTGATGTGACGATGGCGGAACAGCTATCTGTAGGCCACCATTACATCCTGGCCTTCGTCTTCTCGCTGCTAGTTGCCTCGGTAGTTTCGCATGTCTATTGGGACCTGGTCGCCTCGAGTCTTCGCTCCAAGACGGAGCTGTTGCTCGTCCATCTGCCGTTCAGCCTGCTGCACGCATACCTGGTCTTTCTGCTGATGTTGAGCGCGTTCACTGCCTTGGGGTGGACAAGGCCGACCACAAGGCCGGCCCCATCACCCAAGCACTCGTCATTGTGGCCCTCTTGTTGCTCGCCTCGTCAGTATCTCTCTCTCTCTCCTCTTCCATGATTTCCTTTATTCATCGTGCGTGTGTGTGTGTGTTGGCAGGACTGGCATCGGTTACACCTTACACAGCGATCAGGGTGATGTGGCCGGAGCAATCGTGATTGCTATTGAGCTGGCGGGAGTCTTTGCTCGTCAGACGGACCCCGAGACTATCCATTGGGTTGCATTAGCAGCCTTTGTCGCCACCGTTCTAGCTATCATCAAGGCACGTTTACAATCTTCACTCCCTTCACCCTTTGTCACCCAACCTGGTCCTAATCCCCCCTTTTTGTGTGTGTGTGTGTGTGCCACCCTATTTAGGCCTGCTTTACCTCCATGAGAGGCGGCAGAATTCGTCTCATGGATTCCGAACGTGCTCCGTTAATCGCTTAGAAAAACGCAAGGTCTGGTGACACGTGGATCCAGGGGCTTCTTAACCACCCAAATAACGCGCACATACTGTGCGCTTTCTCTCTCAGTTTACTGTATCCTTTTGATACGGGCAAAGTCTGTTTGGGGTCCAGCATCTCGCTCTGCCGAACTTAACACACACAAAAAAAATTCTCCTCCCTAAAAAAAAGCAAAACAAAGCATCTTTCTCTCTTTCCTTCATACAATCTCTTCTTTTTTTAATAATAAAAAAATAAAAAAAAAGGTGTAATTTTTGCTATACTGTTTTTTCAACCAGGTTGTGTTCTTATATTATGTACTTCCAATCTAGTCACTCTCAGGAGATGATTACTGTGATTTGGCTGCTGCTGCTGCTGCTGGTGGTGGTGTTGCACCCAGACATCATCCATGTTTGTCTCATGAGGTAAGTCTGGATGGTTGTGTCAAGTGTCTACGGGAGTCTGGAAGACTTTAACACATATTAAGCCAACTCTAGCTTAACAACAATCCCTCCATTCGTAGAGACGGCCACTGCAGCCCGCGCAGCGGCCTCCGAAGGAGGGGCTTGCATGTAAAGTCGCAGACTGAGCGTGGAAGCTAAACAAGTTTTGCAGGTGGAAACTTGCCTCGGCCAGCATACTGTTTCCCGTAACATTTATGGCCGCCAGATTAGACCATTCAATAGGCCTGCCCATCACCTTTGCGGTGGTCAAAACCATATGTCTCCCAGATGTTTCATTCTCCTTCCATGGGGATTTCAAGACGATAGTTGAGGAGATTTTGGTCTGCATGCCCAAGCCTTCTTAAGACATACTCCAGCTGTATTGAGTTGTCATAGTTCAGTCGACATGACCCTTCCGAATCTAACATAATGAGACGTTTCTTCCATATAATCCGACATTACCCATTATAATTGACACTTCCTTGTTAGCCGGTGCAATATT
Source organism: Puccinia novopanici (assembly GCA_004348175.1). Taxonomy (NCBI): domain Eukaryota; kingdom Fungi; phylum Basidiomycota; class Pucciniomycetes; order Pucciniales; family Pucciniaceae; genus Puccinia; species Puccinia novopanici. Next base: position 3,335 of record SMGU01000221.1, read on the forward strand.
TTGCTCACAAACTTGAACACATCAACTCGTTGGCTTTCATGGATCATCTAGCCACAAACCAGAATTGTCTGGCTGTCGATAAAAAGGTCCTTGAAATATGCAGTGCTTTGCATTCCCTCCCAACTAAGATGACTCCCAAGGAATTCTTTCTCCAGTATCTTATGTCCTCCCATCCAGATGTAGCTTATCGGCGGCGGCATTGGGCACAGCCCAAAGGCATTTCTTCGACAATAGATCTCGCCAAGGCTCTGTCAACTGAGACGTGTAAGACTTCTCATGGACGGACAGCTTGGGCGGCATTCATTCAAGATGAGGTAAGTACATCCCATTGGAATGCCGTCATCTAATCATACTGAGGTGAACGTGGTTTTCAAGGCAATCAATATACTCTTGAAAGAAGAACCCCCAAAGGGTAACTATCCAGAAGGATCGTTTCACAGCTCAACCGACGTCACTGGCTCCTTTTTCTTGACCACTGAGAAGGAAAGGCGGGAAAAATTGCTTACAGAGGTTCACATGCCTTTCCTGTACGGAATGATTAGAAGAACCCTCACGAGGACCATTTCTTCAACTCGCCTTGATGATGAGGACAATTACGATGGCCCCGATGTTTGTATGGATGACCCCGAGGGAATTTCTGGATTGCTTATGAAAAAAACTTGGCATCTCAAGAGATGAATGATCAGTGTACCAAGAGAATGGCAACAACCATCTGCTCCATGGTTGCATTTGGTCGAAATCGTCGATGCAACTCGCTTCAGCTTCACAACTCGGTTCGGTTCTTTGCCTGTGGAATCTCCGAAAGAGTCATGGAGTACCTGAACTACCTAGGCCTGTCTTCATCGCACAGTACCGCTATGTCGGCTTTGAAGGCGCTGGCCAAGGAGAAAGCGAAGAACTTGAAGTCTCTCATGAGGGTTCAAAACAATCCTTTGATTGCTCCCTCTATCTGTATAGACAATATTGATATTGAGCAACGAGTGCATCACATTTCTGTTGGAAACCGATCCAACATTTTTTGGGGTACATGGGGTTACGTTCATGTTCCAGACCCAGAGCTCATGAAATCACTGGAGCCCTCGGAGATTTCATTAGAAGCCTACCAAGAAGCACTCAAAACCGTACGATCATTGGAAATCAATCCTTCAATGTTCTTGCCGACACAATCTGAGGAACAGATGGAAATTACCATTGTTAAGAGTCAAATTGCTTCGGTTTTCCTCAAGTACATTGCTGTACCAATGAACAAAACAGACGCCTATCCAACCAATCCTCCAGAGATTGAGCCGATCAGCCATCAACCACCAATCCTTCATATGCTTAGGCTGATGGAAGCTTCGGACAATTCAGCCGAGGGAGTTGACCAGGTATTTGAATCCCTCATGCAGCAATCAGGGCTCTCTGTTGAAGAGTTTTTTGGCCGCTTCCAGCCTATGGATGGTGATCTAGGGACAGTCAAAAACTTTAACTGCCTGCGCTCGCAACGCATTCCAAGTAGTGCTCTAGAGAACCGCCTGGACAATATTTTTTTCCAGCTGGGAGCGTCACATACCCTGTGGAATGTGGGATCATCCATTTTCACACACCATTTCGGCACTCAATCAGATATGAATAACTGTGGAGCATGGCAACACCTGGAATCACTCGGGTTTCCTGCAGAGAAGGCGATTCAAAAAAAGATTTCACTTTAATGATCAATCAAATGGAAAGAGTGTTTGAAGCAAATGTGTATTATCTCTTAAGGTGGTTTCTTGCAGTTTTTCAGTGTGCGACTGACATAACTAGCCAAATAGCTGACATGATTTTTGCCAGGGTGATCCTCAAGAACAACTGTAATGACATCGGTCCTGAAAAGCTGATGCTTCCCACTTCCCGCTGGAATTCAGTTGTCAATGAGTGCTATGAGCGCTATTTCTCTCGACGTGCACAAAAAGAAGCCGGTAACTTATCTACACCCAAGCTCAACAACACCTTGCTTATGGTGCGCAATTTTTCAACTGTGGTGGAAGCCAAGAGGGCAATGCATGCGGGTGATGTGGGACGGTTGATCTTGGTCTGGAAGAAGTGGTGCCTGATGTGTCAGGCACTTACTGGCAATCAAAACTATTCGTCATACCTCCCCCGGATGGTCTTACTGCTGACCATCATCCTGCCTCCATCAATGGCTAAGTATCTGCGCCATAATCTTTTGTTCTCACCCAGTGGTCGCAAAAACCACTTTGTAGCCAAGGACTTTTGGCTTGAGGTGCAAAACTACTGGTTGAAGTTCCTTTACAACAAGACTGGCATGGGAACGCACATGGGAAGCATTCAAAATGTCTTCTCAGTTAACATATTTGTGGTAAGCAAATCCATCCCTTCCAATGAAGCAGCTTATGTGTCCTGACATTGTGCTATGATCACAGCTTCAATGCATGTTCCAATCACTCAAGCACGATTGCGGAGCCAAACAGATATACCAATCTCACAAAATAACCTCTCAGGCCAATCTCTAGCAACATTCTTGTCGATGGCAAATAATAAGGACATTCTAGAGCAGTATTCCAAGAACAAACAGGGAATAGGACACTGGTGGAGGATGTGTACAACACTGGGATTAAGAAGTTGAAACATATCATCTGTTCGACTGATCAAGATCTGTTAAGGTTCAAAAAACACATGACTGCTGATGCCCGACTGGAAAGAAAAGTAGGAGAAGCGGGGATGGTATGGAGGAGGATGAAAGAGTTCCACCATCCGAGGATGGTGGAACCCTTCTTCTGATTTTTAGATTCCAGCTTGGACTTTCCCTCGCGAAGAATCTGAGCAATCTGTTCCTTTCGCTTCTGTGCAATTTCTTTTTCTTTCTTTTTCTGAGCTTGCTTCTCCAATAATAAATGACGCCTGGTCTCCACAGCAAGGGCACGTTGACTCGTTAAGCTCTTCTCGTTTTGCCGTGCAAGAGCAGTGGGTGCTGTCGCCTGGTTTGATGTTGCCAAAATCTTGCGCTTGGAATGGTTGGTTGCCGATGCAGCCTGGGCTTATTGGTAGTCTGAGTTGCTTTGAACCTAGCGATCCAGTCAATGAGCCAGGATAGCTGCCCAGAAACACACTCTCCTCCAACAATCCCCGGAGTGATTGCTTGTCGGTTATATTATCCATATGTGAGAGGATTGCCTTGCAGTCGTCCAGATCGAATAGATCCGAAGCAAGCAGGCACCCAGTTGCCAACCGATTTGACTCAAAGAAAACTTTGAAATCTCTCATCAGATGACTTGAGAACTCCTCGATCTCAGGATAGTCCACCTCTGAAAACTTCCTCTTCTTGAGAGTTGCAGCTTTTGCTGGGTACTTATGTTTCAGGTCGCTAGAATCTCGGCCATTCTTGTACCGCCCAGACATAATATCATCGAAGTTATCCAAGCTTGCTAGGGGAAGCGCGTCAATCAATTTCTCGGCCTCTTCAGGATCGCAATTGGAGCACATGCAGGAGGCCATTCCCTCATTTGTCTCGCGTGTCTTCTCGGCCACGTAAGCTGGGTCATTTGCGTGCAGGGGGATGTATCCGTACCTAGACCAAGTAGAGAGGAGTGATACACAATATCAGCGCACGCACATAGTTTTAACCTCGGCACCAAAATATCACTAACAGGTTGTCGACTGAAAATGCCACTCTTAGGCACAGAGGAGTAATTGCCAGTGCGTCCATACGGTCCAGGTCTGTCTGATATTTCCCTTGAGTGAACTGATCTATTTTGTTTTTACCACCTCGACGATTTTTCTCGACAAACATTACTGCCAGACCCGGCTTGCCGTCACGGCCACAACGCCCTATCATCTGACCAATGGCCGCTGGATCACCCCTCCCCATATGTGCAACCATCCGGACTCGTTTCCAGTTTTGGCCAAGGCCTAGAGCCATTGTACAAGATATCACCGGAAACTTCCCGGCAGCAAAATCTTCTATACAACTGACTTTATCTTGATCCCCAGTACAAGAGTGGAAGCGTCGGGCGCATGAGCTGTTGGGTAAGTATGCTCTGCCAGGTGTCTCGCGTGCTCGGTCAATAACCTCCAAAACCGTAAGGGTGCGATGGCGAGACCCGCTGTAGACCAAAGTGGGCACCATCTGGTCGTCAGGGACATCCTGGAAGGAGGGGAAAAGCTGGATACAATCCAGCGATGACGCCAAAGACTTCTTCATTGTGACTCGAATCATTCTTATTTCCGGACGCGTGAGCTCCCCTCGCAATATGTCTACAGTATCATCAGTCATCTTCAAGCTTGTTTTGATAGCCTCCACGGCCACTGGACGGCAAGTCGCTGAGAGTAAGAGGAGCGGTTTGTTGTTTCGAAACAGAAGCTGAGGGCCAATTTTTCCGTATGTTGGACGAAAGATTCCATAGTCCTCAAATCGAAAATGTGCTGAGCAAGACGTCTTCGTCGTTCCACTGGCAACGAGGCCCCAGATATATATCATGTGCGCCTCATCTACCACTATGAGGGCCAGGAGGTTCTGGAAAGCTGGACTGAAGTAGATTTTTTCGAATTGCTTGCTGTTAAGATAAATTTCCGGGCTCAAGTATACAAACTGATAAGCTCCGGCCAGTATCATCGCACCCGCCTCGTCGGTGAAAGTATTTTTGGTTAAATTTATGGCTGTGAAACCGGCGTGTTGCTTCTCGACTACTTGGTTGTCTCCCAACGAATCCAAGGGGTTTAGAACGAGCACAACCGCCCGAGCCTTCTGAGGGTACAGTTGGTAATAAAGCTCAGGAATCCGGGACTTGCCAAACCCAGTTCCAGCCAATAGAAACGTATCATGACCCTGTGCAAGATTGAAGACCGCTTCAACCTGCAAGTCTTTCGCGGGTTGTCCGTAGGTTTGAGCGACATTGTCCTAATGTGTTCCTTCAGCTTCTCATCGTTTTTTCGAATAGTTTTTTGTAAATATTAACTCCTGTTGGAGACCAAACCCTTTGGGAATTGGGGGTCGAGTTATTCTAGGAGGAGTTATTATCTTCGTATGAAAAAAGCGAGGGTAAGCTGAGATCTTTGGCTATTGGGAAAGTATGGGAACTTGACAAACGACGATTTTGAAAGCAATGAAACTACCAATATTCTCATTATAACGATACAACATCACAGGCCTCAGTCCGATGTTTGCATCTGTAAAGATTGAAGGAAATCTTGGAATCTCATTCAATACAGATTTTTATGTGAATAGCGGCCCACCCTCACAATAGCACTTCCCTCACTTCAATCGTTAGGACGGCACACAATTTGAGGATTGTCAGAGATTTGGACTCGATAATCACAAAGCCCAGATGGAAGCCTACTTGGGGACACTCTCCGCAGCTCTCTAGCTGCCAGGGTTCTCAGGCAATGGATGCTTTGGCAAAAAATGGCACAATTTGCGTCAAACCTGTAGCGGCTTCCAGGCCAAACGCTGGACTTAGGTGGCAAGCCCCTCCTTCGGAGGCTCGCTTCGCGAGCCTCCGAAGTCGGGGCTTGGGTTAAGCTAGGGTACGGAGAGATGACAAAGAGAATGAGTGAGGAAAAAGAGGAGACTCGGGAAAACAACAGGGATGTATAAGGTGTAGACAAGCGAAACCTAATCTAAGTACAACCAGTTGATGACCGAGGGACCCATAACCTAACCCTATCTCTCCTGTCAAACCCTATAACCCCTTCATCGTCACAAGAGAAAGATGACTGAAGAACAAGGGAAAAATAAAACCAGAATCAAAAATGATAGAAGGGAGGAAAAAAACAACGAGCAGAGCAGAAAGAAGTAGAGAAAAGACAAAGAGAAGGCCAAAGTGTCGTCCAACGCGCCGCCGCCGCCAGAGTCCATGATCTGAAACCAAAAAAACAAACAACTGATGCTCACTGGGTGGCAGGATGAACCGCAAACCCAGCAAAAACCCGACGGAAGTGCACACGCAAGGAGGTCACTTTACCAATTAATGGTATCACCCAAAGAGTGACTTGGCAAACGCGCAAACCAAGGCTGCCCCAAACGCCTTGGTAAAAATGTCCGCCATTTGATCCTTGCCCGAAATCCACACCAAACGGATTGATTTCGTCCGAAGCAATTCATTCACACTGTGAAATTCGCGATTGATGTTCTTGATCTTGAGGACACTTGCCGTGTTCGTCCCAATTTTGACCGCCGCCCGGTTATCACACAACACCACTGGCACCAGTTTTCCAACCAAACCGTCCAACAATCCAGCAATCCACACCCCTTCACCAGGAGTTCCCCCGTCACGTCGGCGGCCATTTCGGACGGGAGGGTTTCAAATCGAATTACGTCTCTTTTCGAATTGAAATCGGTCTGGTGGCGGTTTACCGTCAGAATGGGGTCGAAAACCCGGCGGGTCCTCCAATCAATGGGGGAACAGGTGTTATGCGACCTAGGTGGCGGACGTCCTGGCCGATTGAATTGCCAGCCGATTCCTAGGCCGCCCCTTCATCGAAAGCCAGTCGATTTTGACTGGCCGTGGTGTATAAATGCATGTGTCTTTTCGGTTGTTTTTCTCTTTTCAATAGACAATCTGTTCCTTTTATCTCCCTACCGTCTTGCTCGTGCCTTTTTACAAGTCAACTAGCCGGTTGTCGCAATGGATGGCACGAAGTAAGGCCAATGAAGCTTAGAAAGAGACAAGTGGGCGGGAAAGCGCGTGCAGGTACAAAGAAATAAAGATTCGACCTAGTTAATCTCCTTATACAATAATCGATCTGCAATTAAAAGGCACGGGCCAAATCGCAGATGATTTGATTTCTCACAAAGCGTGCTACGACAGGCAAAAGTGAAATGGTAATCTTTGATACAAGGCATGAAAGAAAAGAATAAACTGCACAGCACGAAGGAAGTAAAACAAAACAAGTGTAAAAAAAAGCATTGGCTGAGAAACAGAAGGATTAACAGGCATAAGGAGGCATACAGGAGGCCACAAAGGTGCTGCTACTGCCTGTCTATCCACGACGAACACGGATGTTGCCGTAAGGGTTACCATTCGTGCGGGATTCATCCAATTAACGTCATTTATGTCCGAAGGAACTGCCTCCAGAGCTGCCTCCATTGTAGCTGCTGCCGGTGCCTTCTCCGCCGCCCATGTATCCGCGAGGCATATTGTGGACTGGTGAAGGGTTAGCAACCGACTTCAAATGGCTCGCGGGATCATCATATCTGACGTTGCCTCGCGGCTCAAGGCTTTGAAAAACCAAAAATCGATTTAGAAACGATTAAAAATCACTTAAAAAATTCATTACTTACTCAACTGCGAAGCATAGTCCAGCTAGAAAAACAAAGACTGTTAGCGACGGAAGTTGGGGAATTAGCGACCGAGAATAGAAAGACCCCACATACCTGCAACCAGAATGCAAGCCAAGTGAGCGATGCGGTACATGTTGGTAAGAATGCTGGGGTGTCGGTAGGAGAGAGTAAAAGGGCCGGAAATTGAACGATCGAGTAGTTGGTTGCCGGTCACTCTTCACTTGGTTAGAAAAAAAAGAGTCGCGTCGCGTTACTGAGTTACTGACTGACAAGTTATAAACAGAAAGGTTATTGAAAGGTGACACTGAGAGAGCGGAATGGGGAGACACCCAAGAGGCACCGGAAGAGGGCCTTTAATAGAATCTTCTTCCATGGTGCCGACTCATTGACCTGGGCATCGCGCGTAGGCCTGTGAGGCTAGAGCCAACTGCCGAGGATGAGCGAGGAGACGGGCTATGGCTCCAGACTGCGGATCACGTTGTGGCCTCTAAGACTATGTCGGTGATCGTGTGTGTATCAACCCACGAAATGGTACGGTCCGGCCCCTCTTGCCCCTCGCAATTCCAGCCGCGTGGCGTCTACGTGGGTCCACGGACGCGGCTTTGAGTCGCTCTCCTCTATTCGGCTTCCGCTCGTGCTGCAAGGGCAGATCGCATGTGTGAATGGATATAGTGCACACTCTTCTTCGTCCGATTTCGGCGCAAGCCTGATCACCCGTATCGCCCAACCAGGGCGAAGTCGCGTTTCCTCCACAAGACGGAGCCGCTAACGGATCTCCAGGGAAGTTTTTAAGGTCGTTCGCTCAGGTCGGTCTGCCTATGATTCACTTGCTCAGCAGGTCAAACAAAATTTGACCGTTACGTGGTTCGATTTGGTCCCCCGAACTGTCTGATTCAGACAGGTTATCGCATGTTGCCGGAAAACAGGTTCCTGAAAGTCAAGTCAAATGCGCTACTGTAGTATGCTCGCGAGTCGAAGCAAAAGAAGAAGTATGATTTTATTGAGCTCAAGCCACATTCCGGTTGAGGAAGGACGTCTGAAAATCCGTGCCCTTGAATGACTCCCCTCGCCAAGTCCAGATATTGCTGTCACCTGCGTATTGGCGAGGAGGCGGTTCATTTAAGACGCATGTGACCCGGAGAAGAAAAGAAAAGCTGGTGTACTTTGTTGAACTTGATCAAAAAAACATATCAGCCAACGGTGGATGATCAAAGCTGTTCTGTTAACCTCGCACATGCCAAAAGGCTATTGATCTGGGATTCAGCATCACGGGAGTTTGACGCAATTACCGAGTAAAGCCTCATGCTCCATTTCGGAGGGAAAGCTTGTGTTGTGAAGTTAGATCTTTCTCCAGAGCCCTTCCTTTTATATCGGCATGTTATATCACCAATAACCTCAGACCCGTGGTGTTCAAGCTCCGGGCTCGCATGAGCATAGAGGCTAAAGGAGTTGCTATATCATTGCTGAATGAAGTTTGAAACATTGGTTGGCAACAGGCTTTTTTCTTGATGCTTTTCTAGTCAAATCAATGTCATTCAAAATCATTGCTGTGAGAAGCTTGATTACCTGGTATATTGATAAAATTTCAATTCTGGACTCTCTTTCCTCTTTGGAAACCAGAATATCTTATTTTTTGAATCATATCACGTGATCAGGATGATGTTGTGGGTTGTTGCAGATTTGAGTGGAAAACCCAGAGCAATATTCCTTCCAGGTGTTAGATGAACAGATGAATGGAATTCCACCTATGAAACTCATTTCAGACCAATTGATTGAGCAGAGAGGATTAAGGTGTCCAGAAAGGGCAAGAGGAAACATACTTGTGTTCAGTTCTTAAAATGTCATCCATCACCAGAGACAATATATTGAGCCTTTTTTATTGTAAGTTACGGGATGCAGTATGAGGTGGCCAAAGTCCATGAATTTGTGGTTGTGAGTGCTGATCATGATGACACACGTGGACTTGCTACTGCTGTGAGAAGGGACAAGTGCTCCTAGGAAGATGATATAAGAGGCCATCAGTCCTTCCCAGATGGCTTTTCCTCAGAAGCATTTTTTCAGTCACATCAAGAACAGCTCTCAACACATAGTCTCAACCTTTCTTAAAAGTCCTCCCTACCACCTGAGCCTAGTGATTGGGAAATGAGGTGTGTAAATTTCTCCCCTTCTTTAGCTCTTCACAAAAAGGCACATATTACTAATCCGCAGCCCATACACTGGAGGTTTTGCTGAAGTGTCCGGAATTGCAAGGTAATCCTTTGCTATGGCTGAAATTGTTGGGAATGGATGTTGATTTTCCTTCCACCATTCTATGATGTTCTTATCAAATGATGGTTTGGCCATCTGCAAGTAAGTTAAGATTTTGTTATTCTGAGATGACTATTTTTCTTTTTTTATTCTTGGAAATTGATTTGGATTCCTCTGACTGATCACTGATTGATTTTGACTTTGCCTGATGGTTGACCAGAGACAAGTAATTGTTGAAGGCATCTTTTAAAACTTGCATGGCTTCATCTTTGAACTGAATCTGAGACCCCTTGGTGTCATAGGCATGGTTGGCATCCAGTGGTTGTTGCTCAAAGAGAGTTAACTTGAATTGTGGATCCAGAATGACCACAAGGATCAAGTGTTGGGAGTGTACGGAGCCTTGAAGCTTCTCCAGAGCGGCATTGGCCACCTCAATCATGATTGATTTTCCCAGATGTCTAGATTTTGTGAACTGCTTGACAGTTTCCTTGCAGTGGTCCAGGAGGGCTGAGTACCATGGGATGACAATTTTAAGTGTTACATAGAATTCTCCCTGGGTGTTGACCAAGGCACATTGAAACTTCTGTAAAAAAATTTGTATAAATTCAAATAAATTCCAATTGTCATCATTGATCAGATCCTAATATTCATATCCAAATCAATGAATCATCAGTACTTCTAACTTCACAAATAAAACAAATGAAAAAAGAATTACCATTTCCTGAACTCTCCCATTGTTATTTTCTTTCACAGCTTCCATAATTTGAGATTTTCCTGAGTTTTCTTGTGTCTTCTTTGATTTCAATTTTTTATTTTTTCCCTTTTTATTTTCTTGGTTAGATTTCTGGTATGAGATGACAAGATCATCAATTGCAGGCCTTTGATCAAGAGCAAGATTGATCATTTCAAACTTTGAATTACATTGGGTGGTGTTGTTGATTATTATTGGCTTCAGTGGTTTTACATTGTTTTCCTTGCAGAGAGTCTGAAAAGTCTGAAATACTTGGTCAGACTGTCAGATATGTAGAATGACTGCTCTTAGTTTGGTTAAGGAGGGCTTGACAACCTTGAGAACCTCAGTTTTGATTCAACAAGGTTGAGAATATGCGCAAAGCATCAGATATGTGCTTCTGGTGAGTCCAATAGGTTAGTATTGAGGGAAGTTTGAATGAATTTGTTGTTGTTAGATGTGTTATCCAGTGTGATTGCTATTATCTTCTTGCCAAGGAGCGAGAGATTGGCAGTTGTTTCAGGTGATTTTATTTTGAGAGGATAACCTTCTGCATGATTGTTGTCATCTTCCAATCTGGATTGAAAGTCAGAATTGCCATTGGAGCTGTCTGAAATAGCAACTGCTTTGTGCTTATTGGCACCGGGCATGGGTTCAGGTTGAAAAAGAACTCCTGCAGAATTTGAAACACCTTGTCATGGATATTGGTGCCGGTGTGCTTCTCTTGGAACAGTTTGAAGCCAATAGTTGCTGAAACCGGTCACCAATCTTTTGAGATGAAGTGACATGTAAGCAAAAGGTAAGGGGTCCCGCCAGTGGAGGTCCAGATGTTGGTGGTAAGGAGAACCTGTTGGATTGCTGTTGTAAGAAGAACCTGTTAGATTGCTGTTGTAAGAAGCCAAAAACTAAAAGCTTACTATTGGTATAGAGGGCTTTGATGTGTCGTGATACAGTTGTTTTGCTGATTATAGTCATGCCGGGGTCAATTCCTTGGATCATCTTGTCAAACTTGCTGGATTTGACCTTTGCATATGAGATTCGGTCTTGAATGATCCACTTGACAAGATTGGATTCAAAAACCGACTGTCAAGATAGTCACATCATCTTCTGGATGGGTCCTTCTGGATTTGATTTGGATGCAGTGGAAAAGGCAGGGGTACCCAAGCTCTGAGGAGTCTCAACATTGGTACTTTCATTGAGGTGTTTGGCTGCTTCAAGGGCCAGTTTCCATTCTCCAGGATGCTTGCGGGAGACGTGGTTGACAAAATTTGCCTTTGTTGCCTTGCTTAGAAGTAGAGAGGAAGTAGAGAATTGCCGCAGATTCCAATCATGAAAGAGTGCTTAAATTTCCATTTGAATTGGGATCGCCAAAGAAAGTCATTGCCGTCTTGGCTTGATTAATTAATCCAATCAATTGCCTGCTCCAATTGGTTGAGTTTGATTTCGGCACAGCGGCAGGATCTGCGACAGATGAGCTTTTAATCATGATGTTTTTGAGTTTACCTGAAATTAAGGAAATGATCAAAAGAAGGTCAGCAACATTCAAAAAGAGAAGGTAGATCAAGCAAGAAAAATGTGAAAGAAACTAAAAATTTAAATGATATAAATACGTACCTGGATAATGATATGAGATCTAAGGGTCCGTACCACGCGCGGGTTCAAATTCAATTTTCGCCAATTTTCACGCGGGAATAAGAAATCCAATTTCACCAACTTTTACGAACCAAAATGCTGTACCATAGCAGACCAATTTTGAGACAACCAGAAATTCGATTTTGAGCAATTTGGACGATTCTGAAAATTGGCAAAGGAGTCAATTTTCATCCCGCATTCCAGCCAGTTCAAAACCGTGGAAATCCAGATAGTCATGGTACACAATTTACAAGAATGCAGTTCAGGCTGGGTTGAAAATTTCATTTCAATTTTGCACAAGAAAAAATTGGCATTTGCATTTTCGAAAATTGAGTTGGGAGGCGTGGTACAGACCCTAAGATCATTAGTTCCAGTAAACAAGTGGCAAATCAACAGTCAAGCGACTCCAGGGACCAGTGGGAGTGGTTGCAGTTCAGGTGTGGATGATGGTCAGGACTCAGGACTGGGAACTTGGAAGTTGGAAGTGGAGGTGCAATGACCCAGGCTGTGGGGACCCCCGCAGCTGGAAAGGGGCCCCTTCTGGGCCAATACAAGGGCTACAGAGGCCCCTCTGGGTCCAAAAAAGCCCGAAGTGCCCAGTGTGAACTATTTGAAATGTGGTCGAATATTTGACTGTAATTCCGGGGCCAACTATTTGAGTTGAATCGAATTTGAATACAAATACTAAATGGAATCTCTGTTTAATGTCAATAAAATCTGACATTCATTAACCAGTGGTTAAGGCCATTTTGAATATTCAAAATGGTAAACCAGTTAAGCTATTTGGGGGTATCCAATTTATCAACACATCATAAATGTGGTCAGCTGACAGTTAGCCAATGCAGATGACCTGGGTTAAGTACCAGTTTTGGGATGGTTAGCCAATGAGAAGCTAACTGGACCATGGCACTCACACCCCTTTGGTCAGCTGACTGGTCCGCAACTAGCAGTCTACTTGACTGGGCCAATACAGATGCTCTCAGTACATTCTATTGTTCCTCTTTGTTTGTCTCTTCTCTTCTTTTTCTTGTCTTGTTATTTTTGCATTTTCATCATCCTCAAAAGGCAGTATAAGACTCTTAGATAATAAAATTTTATAATATAAAATCCAGTTCTACTAAATAATCAGCTAGACTCTCTTGAGTAAATCCTTATTCACTTGCAAAGGAGGTTTAGCAATATTCAATATGGTCAATCCTCTTGAAAGGATTCATAGTCTTTCACAAAGTCCAATCAAGTAGTAGAGAGAGCCTCACACTAGGCTGCAATAAACCATTGCTAGCCTTTTTCGAATTGACAGGCAGCTTAACTAGGCCAGGAGAAGCTTGAGCTTGGGGAATGGATTGAGCCGGGCCAAGGATAATTCAGAAAAGATTAGAAGAGTGAAGCATGAAAGGGTTGGATGAAACGTGGACTTGGGTTTATTTGGCACCAGGGAGTCTTGGAATGTCTCATTGAGTGCTCACCACAATTAAAACCAGTTCTAAAATGAAAGAATAAGCTGTTCAATCAGAGCAATTGGTCTGTCATGTATATCTCCTCTTACCCTTACAGCCACATCAACAATGATGTCCTTTTTTTTGTTGGTTCAGTACCAGTGTCAAAATTACTCTCAAGACTTGTTGGCACATATAAGAACCCTGGTATGTGACAGGCTAGTAGCTGCGTCTGGCTTGGCCAGCCACAATCATATTGATGCTTCATGGAGTCTGAAACAATCCTGAACCAATGCACTGAGTGGTAAGAAAAGGCACATAGTTGCTGCCCGCCAATATGGTGTGAAGAGCATATGTATGGACGATGCAATTGTCACATGGATGCCATCCCTGACCAGTGAGGGTCCTGAAAGGACTGCCCTTCAAGTTCAGACAACATTTGACGGCCTGCCCTTCGCCTCTTACCCCCGTGGCTGTCCACAAGCGCTTGTAATCCTGAAAAGCTATTTCTAGTACCCCTTATCTTTGCTGGTAGCAAGGTCATTCCACTCCCAAGTAAGCCTTTTGCGAATTGATGACCCCCCGAAATTTGTCAAACGTCTGATAAGCTATGCCTCTTTCTGATTTAAAACTTGCACAGCAGCCTCTATTTGCCGTTGCTGGCGGTGGCTAACCAATTGTAGATTTTCAACTCTGTGACTCTCAAGGCCTGCTGTTTCCTCCGGTAGGTACCGCTTCTATCAAGAAAAATAGGGGGTTTCAAAATTAACCCTGGGTTTTTGCAGGTCCCGCGCAGGTCGTAGTTGCAGGAAAAAAAACCACCGCCAAAACCTGACCTGCAAGGCCACAACTTTGAGCGCCCCTGTTGAGTCCCACATGTTTCAGGCTCACAGGACGCGGCATTCCAGGAGATCAAAACGGTGCAAAACATGCCAGCCCCGGGTCCCCGCACATGACTTGTCGCAAAAAAAACGGCTAAGTCATTTGCGGGATCCCCGCTGCTGGGAGTCGTGTGTGAGGGGATGTATCCGCTCTAGACTCTAACACGTCCCTCTGTGAGTGACGGTCAAATCGCCAAACCTCAAGGGAACCGATTTTACCCGAAAAGTACGGTGCAAACTCAACACCTACGTACCTCGAGCCACGTGAGCGGATCCGCAAGACGCACGCTTCCTGCCGACCTCGACCACCCACGCGCACGCTTACCGCTGGCGACCTCGATTCCGACCACAGTCATCTGACCCATATCATCATTCCACCCGGCATTTCCTCAAATTCAATTGTCTAACAAACACCTTGTCAAAAATCAAATAAAAAAATTAAAATATAATAATAATAAAAAAAATTGAAACCACAAGCTAGAATAAGAAAATGGTCCGCACATCTGAGAGAAAGTCAATAATAAATACACTTGAGCAATCCATCAAGAATGATATGACCAACTTGGCACTGGACATGATTTTAGACTCAGATACATCCGAAGAAGATAAATCAGATGAAGATGAAGATGAAAATGATTTGATCAATGACATAGAAGAAAAAGCACTTGTACTTGTAGCTGTCCAGCGCCAACGCTATCTCAAGCCACGGGCTCGAATTGAGAAGGCACCACCTATCTTTGATTTTCTGTTGAACCGCCTTGAAGACAAACGTTTTAAGCAACAATTCCGCATGCCAAGAGTCTACTTTTTAAAGCTTTGCAACCTCATCTCAAGCAACAATGTTTTTCATAATAACTCACAACATCCCTAACGCCCTGTTGAAGAACAAATGATGGTTGCATTGAAGAGACTTGGATGTTTTGGAAATTCTGCTTCTGTTGGCATGCTTGCTACTTTATTTGGAATTGCAGAAGGCACAGTTGAAATTTATACGAACCGATGCATAGTTGCAATTGAAGGCTTGCACGAACAATTCCTCCAATGGCCAAACAAAGAGGCCCGTAAAGTTATCCAAGAAGAGTTCAAATCTGTGGGTTTTGATGGATGTGTTGGTGTGATAGATGGGACCTTGATGATACTTCAAACCTGCCCTGAGAAAGATGGTCAAGACTACTACAATCGGAAAGGCTCGTATGGCATTGCTACGCTTTTAGTCTGTGACAAGAACAAGAACATTCAATATGTCTATACGGGATGGCCAGGATGCTCTCACGACCAACGTCTCATGTCCAATAGTCTTTTAGTCCACGACGCAAAAGAACGTTTCTCCAATGGCCAGTATTTGATGGCTGACTCAGCTTTCACTGCCACTGTCAATACCATACCAGCATTCAAGAGGCAAAAAAACCGTGTGCTCTCTGATGAGGAACATGATTTCAACCGGCATCTATCTGGAGTACGAGTAGTGATTGAAAACTGCATTGGACTATTGAAAAACCGATTCCAAAGCCTCAAGGGACTCCGCATACGAGTGGCTGGTGATAAGGATATGGCCAGGGTCAATGCATGGATAATTGTTGGTTTACAACCTCTTTACCAATTATAGCACTCATTTTTGTAGATGTCTTGACTGATGCGGAGGTATTTTTTTCCAGGCTTGTGCAGTGATGCATAATTTCTTGCTTCATGTTGATGACTGCGACTTTGACGAGGGAGAAGACCAAGGAGGATCAAATGCATCTGCACAAACTGCTGATTGTGACGCAGATCTAACAGGCACGGCAGCTGGCAAAAAAAAAGGCAGGATGTTGTGGCACTTGCTTCGTCATTCAGAGCAAAACAGAAATGATCTAAATTGCAGATATTGTTTTCCTAATCATCATTATCATGAAACATGGCTTCGCCAAAAGCCCGGCTTGCCTGCAATGTATCCATGATGTGTGGATCCGATATCGTCATATTGAAATCCTCAGCAATAAGTCCAAGTGCCGCTTCTGGTATTAAGACCTTGCGTACCATGTAGTCGGAGGCAAGCGGGCTGGATGCTTGAGTCGTTTCCTCTATGCAAGATGGGGCAAGAAACATTTTGTGTAGTGTTCGATATATCACTTCAAACCCTTTTTGACCATAGCTGTGAAGTACGGTGAAGTTGGAATCAGATTGGATGCGGCATTGATGCTTTTGATGGTGAATATACAAACGATGGATACACACTATCCAGGTTGCTTGACCTCAAATGATCCAATTTCAAAAAACACACTCCTCGCTTTTCGTGGCCCGAGTAGATCCCAGCTCCTTTGTGCTTGATCCATGAACACCGAAGGGACCTCCTTGGTCATAACAAGATGTAGATGAGGTCGTAGGGCTTGAATACGCCTAGAATAGGTTTCTAATTAGCAAATGAGGCTATGTAAGAAAACGAAGAAACAAAATCAATCGATACCTTGGCAGGGTATTGAAATCAATGTGGCTAGGCCATCCTTTGGCCAGTCCAAGGGGTATGATGTCTCTTTCCGAGCGGTGTAGGTGACAGTACTCCGCAGTTAGGGGAACTGTACTTCATGGAAAAATGTCATTTTTAGAAATGAAATCAATTATACTTGCAAGCACTTACAGGCAGATGGGATTGGATGGCTCCCATCTTTTCTTCACTTCCCGATTGGATATGAGCAAATGGCCTAGTTTTAACAACTTCTCTGATGGTAAGTCTGGCATGGGGTCATCACAAAAGACACATAAGATTTCTGGATAGGAAAGCCAATCATGTAACATCAGACCTCGTGCAGCAACAACTTGGAATCAATATGTTACTCACGTGTGGGTTTAATCGGCATGGGATCTGTTATGGGTGGATTTTCATCGCACATTCCGATATCATCAAACAAAAGGCCATTGGATCCTCGGAATGCTGGGTGGATCATGGCCTCGTCCCCAGACTCCATTGATAGGCCATGTGCAACAAGGTCCGCTTGCATCTTCTTTCGTAAGTTGACATGAGGCCTCCCCTCCTTGGCTTGCTTCTGTATCCCGAGTGCATCATCTAATCCCGACTGCGGGGGTGTGGAACGATCATCCGGTTCACCCGCGTTGGGAAGGCCCTCCAGTGAAATGTGTCCATCGTCTTCAATGGTTTGTGATCTGACGGATGGCACCACAGAAGTATTTGTAGGCGTAGGAGTTGGGAGGTCCTTGATTTTCTTGTTCTTGTTATTGCCGGACTTCCATGATTTCTTTTTTTGGATGGGAGGTGGGTGGTACCGGAATTTGAATTTGAGCAAGTCAAGATTCTGTTTGCCATTTCGAAGTTGGTTCAAGTGGTTGAGAGGAGGAACCCGCCTGTACAAATACAAGTACATGCGCGAGAAGTGAAATTTTTCACCAAAGTCCAGTTAAACTCGCATTGGCTCAAGACAATTGAAGTTGTGACAGTGAAAGATGGCAATCCAATCAACGTTCATTACGATTTTGGTCATGCAACATGAAGGGCTGAAAACAAGGAGCTACAGCACAGGGGAGATGACAAGAAGCAATGAGCGGACAGAGAAAATGGAAGAAGTAGACCGGAGGTGGAGGGAGGATGAGTGGGTATCATTCACTGCCATCGGAGCTGGTGTCATTGTTGGAGTCATTGCTGGTGGTCTCAGCTGGTTGCCTGTGACTGCTCCCCTCACCTCGATCAAACTGCTCTGCAAGAAACACCTCGATCTCTTGAGGGGAGTGGCCGAGGTCTCTGAGTTCCTTCATGAAGGAGATCCGCGCCCGAACCTCTTCCATTTCAATTTGCCGAAACCGCATCTGAGTTTCCATTTCGAACATTTTTACCCTCCTATGCTCCAAATGTAGCTTTTCCTTCTCGCGACGCCCCGGGCCCGGAAGCACTTCATCTTGTGGCTATAGGAATCGCTAAGTACCTTCTCCAAGCCGAGGACTTCGGTCGCTATAAAAGAGAATTAAGTTATTATAATCAGTTTGATAACAGCCGTGAAGTTTTAATTTCTTGTCAACATACCTTTAGAGGTGGATTTCCTTTTTTTTCCCCCACTCCGAGTTGCTTGAGTGGGAGTGTCATTGGATTCGGGTTGATTATCCACAGCATCGGACGTCCCAGTTGCTTCTGCTTGGGTGGCTGGTGTTGCAGCCTCCTTGCTCATTATTGGATCCCAACAAATCAGGGATGCCGAGTCTACCAGTTTCACTGGTAGACCTTGGATTTGCGCAGGTGCGCGCCGACATAATCGGATCAAGCTCATCCCAGTAGCGGCAACGCTTTTGGAGTGCAACTACAAATATAAACCCATTTTGTCAGGTTGAGGAAAAAAAAAAAAAAAAAAAAAAGGGCAACTCACTGGGAATAGTAGTGATCCCGTTTGCTATCTCTTCATCCAAGAGGCCCGCTCCAGACCCTCGAAGGAAATCGCAGACCTTTGAATACGAGGTTTGGAGCTCCTGAATTTTGGTCTGGATACCTTTTGCGTCCCGATGATGGATGCCGGCATCTTGCATTTCTTGAAGGATTTCGTTGGCAAGGGTTGATTTGCTTGCCCCACCCTTGTTGTCGCCACGCCAGCGCTGGTAGTTGCCTTCAACGGCAAGCCAGTCGAGGATTATTCTGATGCTCGTGTTGCCTTCGGAGCCTGATAAAATGAAAAATCAGTCGCCGATTGACTCTCGCCCGAAAAGATAAAATGTATACTCACAGCTGGTTCCGGGGCGAAAGCGCAGCCTCCAGACTCGTTGTCGTCTTGGGGAGCCGCAAACACATTGCGCTTGAAAGCGGATGTAATCCAGGAAAGTTCATCGTCTCCAACGCCGTGTTGTTTCGCAAACAATTCACGACCTTTGAGAGGTAGTAGATCAACCATGTATTTGAATCTAGGTGCCCATTCCGATAGGGTGATTTCAGCAATGTCAGAAGTAATCACAACCAGAGAGTAGTCCACAACAACAAGATCGCCAATATTAAGTTTTCTTTCTGCGACTGCTCCAAGTCCACCTTTGGTAGGCATGTGTAGAAGTTTATAAGGAAGTTTTTTGCGTTCTTCGTCTGTTAACAATTCAGACCCTTCTTCGAATATCGTGAAAGAATCTAATTTTTCGATTAAGCGCGATGGTCGGATGTATAGTACCATTCCACGATCATTGGCAAAAGAGGGGTTGGCGTAAACACAGTAATCTTCTTCCAGAGGGTCCGAATTCGGATAGCATCGCTGCTTGGTGAAGCCACCCAGGGAAGGATTTTCGGCAGAGGGCGCGACTGCTTTTTCGTTGACTTTGAGATGATCATAGACGTATCGTCGTGATTGAAACGGGGACTCTTCTTCGTCGTGAGGTTTATTCGTATCGAGCTTGGCCAACGCCAGGAAAGCGGTGAACGGATCGCTCGGGATTTCTGGTTTTTGAATTCCGACCTGCGGAAATGACAAATAGGATTCTGATGACGCCGAGGCTCTCATGACGAACCAAAACTTGAAAACAACCTGAACGAGTGCCAAGGGATGAGAATGTTTAAAGCTCATCTTGACGATTTTAAGCGAATAAATTCGAAAAATAATAAGAATTTAAAGGAAAAAGCGAATCGAATATATATATGATAAGATAATGAATAAAAAGGTGTAAATATGGCCAGTAAATTAAAAAAAAAAAAAAGCATAATTCACACGCAAGGGTGCTCTGCCGATCCGGCACCATGCCAGCCGTTGACGAAATGCTTCCGATGATGAGCGGGCGCAACCGGCTTTTCCGTGCCGCTCATCAACTACAGCCGCATTGGGCAGAGTGAGACATTACGACGTAGATAGATTGAGGATTGGCGCATCAACACGCTAATCCTCGAGTTTTAAATGTAAAAATCTCTAAGTCCCGCCTAGCAATACTATAAAGGGAAGTCATTGCCTCCTCATGGGCACCCATTCCGCGCGCATAAATGACAAGATCAAATGTTCGTTGTTGCGTCCAAACTCTCAAAGTTAACATAACACAAGTTACATCACCATTATCAATACTAGCCCCACTCAATCAGGCAATACGTGTCTTCGGCAGCCCCACGGCATGCATCATCGGCGTTGTTTACCTGACCCCAAGCCACATACATCCTCTACCATACCAAGCATATCCAACGTTCCTTCGCGGAACCTCTCCATCGTGGCGAGGGAGGACCCATCGGCGAATTTCTTCCTATGTTTTGGGTTGCGTAAGTGGTCATCCAGCTTCTTCATTGCTCTCATACCTGATGCCTGAAGTAATGAGATTTCCTTCTGAATCTCTGATGCCGTCAAGAGGTGGGAGGTGGATCTGGAACACTGAGAAACAGTAGAAGTTGACAACCTTCTCCTTTTATTGCTTCCGGAAGATATGATCTCGACGCCATTGTCTGACGGCGAGACCAAGCGGATTTCAATGATATCGTGCGATTCGTGGGTACGACAAGCCGTAGGTCTCTGACTCGAGATCGCAATTGGGTCAGGGGAGCCGTGAGGCCTGTTACAACGAGAGTTGGTTTGCACATCCGACGAACCGATAGGAATTGCGAACAAGTCATGAGTGATGGTGTTATTGAGTGTCACCTGTGAGATGAGGTAAACCACCAGCTAAAGGTAAGTGTCATGTGACCTATTCCACACACACGCTGAAGTATTTGATCTGACCTGGGTTTGTTCTCCTGTCAATTGGTCCAGCAATTCTAATATTGCATGAGTGTCCAGTTCGGGCATGTCCGGAACGGGGTCTTCAACCACGAGGAGGTTGTATTGCTGAGCCAAGTAATAGATGTGCTTGCAAGCACTTCCTGTCCTTGTGAAATGTGGGCAGGTGCAGCTGGTAAGCTGATCCTTGCCGCCGAGCCTTCCTTCCGTCCGAGTGATCACATACGTATTTCGTTGTGGGTTACTGAAGGAATCAATCCTGAACTGTGATTTGAACGGAAAAAATAAACCCCGGGTCAACCAGTGGCAAGTAGTAAATCAACAATAGATTGTTAACTTACATATAACCTAATCTCCTCAATAAGTACCCCTAGTAAACCCAGCACAGCCGGTGTATAACTCTTGGCCAGAAGTTTGGATCGTAGCTGGAACTTATTTGTTCCTTGCTTCTGGAAGCCAAGCTGGACGCGTACAGAATTGCGTCGATAGTTGGGTACCACCTCGTCCTTGAAAATCTGAATGACCTCGTCCATGCGGCGGCACTCGGGTAGGGGCAGGTAGCGGACCTTCAATATTCTGTGCCAAGATTCTGTATAATTATTCGTGTGTATACCTTGGTGGTCAGTCTGTATTATGATTGGATCAGTGTGATGAAAATTGAGGGTGATTGAAACTGTTGAACTTACTGTTCGATGATACATGGCCCACCTAGCATGGTTTCGAAACCATTGCAGGTTGACATAGTTCACAAACGGTGGCGAGATTTGAGTCCATTTCGCCTCAAAAGGTGGCCACGTGAGTTCTGGATTGTCAGCCGAATAAATGATATTCCTGAAGTCTGTCATTGCCTCGTCCAAATGTTCATTGACGTATGTCATCACCCGAGTCCGGTAAGCTTTGAGGATGTGAAAAAGACACCAATAATGCTGTGGGCCGTATGCAACATTGAGGTAGGCCTCTGATATGGCATTGCGGATAGACAGTGCACAGTCTGACATTATAGCCCGCAGAATGTAGCCTAGTGAGGTTCTGAGCCAACGTAAAACCTTTGCCAAAGGTTCCCTAAAGAGAGCTTATTGTCAGTTTGAGTCAAGCAGAAATGAGCATCGATAGTCATCACATATGAGTACTTACTGGGTTAGGGAGCAAGTGAAGGCCAACAAACGGGCAAACCTTTACCCGTGATGGGATCCCGAATCAAGAAGGTGTAAAGGCTAACCTTTTTTCCGTCCCCGATTGAGTAGTTACTGACTGTGTTGTGCGTGGCGTCCAGCATAAGCATGGTGAATCCATGCATTAACATCATATCTTTTTGCCATTCAGATTGAAAGGCAAAGACGAAATCGGCGGTATCGGCGGTGGTTGGGAAAAAAGTGTGCCATCGGCTTTGTTGCAGTTCGGCATTCCAGAGAGCAAGGGACTGAAAGATGTCTTCATGTTTTTTACCTACCACTCGAATCTGTTTCCTGATCAGGTATCGCACCTGGTCGTAATGAATGTACAGACTCTCGGGAACAAACGTGGCCGATCGGGCCTGAGGAATGAACAAGCATTATCAGTTAACCCATATGGAGTCTCAGTCGAACCAACAATGCAGTGGTAATTAGCTTACATCAAGCAAATCATCGCTGTGGAGGAGCTTTTGAAGCTGACGCCAACCCATTCCGCTGTTGATTCTTTCCTGCAACCATCGAGCAACGATCCTTGGAGCGCGGGCCGATCCCAGGGCCTCGGGTGAATGTGGATCATGGTTGTGGCGCCAAAACCACGTAACGCGGAGCGAGTTGGAGGCAATGTGAAGTGCCACGCTGAACCGAGCCTTGCATCCGCATTTGCGGGATTGAAAATCCTTCTTGCGGGTGTCGGGGCGAGGTATCAGGTCCCCACTGCAAGGACATCGGTAGTCGAGTTTGAATCGGACTTCAGGCGGCCTGCCGCCTGAAGATTTGGCTGAAATCGCCGAATCACGTGGTGGGTTGTGCTTAGAACGGTGCACAGACCAAAAAACCGTCGCCTGCATGGCCCGGACAAAAACAAAAGCGTCCTCGAGCGAATCTCCAGGAATCGTGAAGGTGAATGGATGTACGGGAAATGATGGTGCGACACCTGCCACTTTGCGCACAAGTCGAAGCGTGTTTGGAGCAATCGAAACGCCAGGAGGAGGAGGAACCTCCTCTGTGAATGCAGATGGAACGACCTCTTCAATCGATTTGATCATTGGAAACATCTCTCGTGCCTGGGACATGGTTGGAAGATGCCGTTGTCAGGGGGAGAATCCGGGAAGTTTGGTTGAATGGCGGGGTGGGGGCCTAGGTAGCGGAACAAATATTATGGCTAATATTGACTTCCGAGGTATTTCTGAGGGATGAAGCAGTGATATTAAAAATGATTGATAATTGAGGAGTGGACAAATGTGCGAGCGGAGACAAGGTTGATGCCGGACCAATCCTAACAAACACGGCAATGACGCTGTAATCCTAACGAGCACCCAAACAACGTTGAGAAGACACTTGCAGAGCAGTGAGGCCACGGAGGTAATCGACCAATGGCGAGAACGGTCAGAAGATACTGTCATCAGGACACAAGCACAACATTACATGGTAGTTAGCCCCTTGTGCCAGCCAAAAGTAAAGTAAAGGTTGGAGTGGAAATTGGGCTTACAGATATTTGGTGATGTCGAGATGAAATACGATGAGGGATGAAAAATTAAGGAGCCTGCCCAATGAAGGAAAGTCGAGTTGAAACGTTGTGATAGAGGTGAAATTAAAGTTGTCAAAATATTAATTTTTTGAAAGCTACTGTTGGAAATATCAATGTTGGAATAGGGCACAGTATGAATGAGTAAAGAGGTGGAATAACTAAAGGGGTGGAAGGTGGTGGACAGAGCGGAGTAGTGGGACTTACAACGGGATATTTATGAGGCATGGTGACTTAGAAGATTTTCTTGCCAGAAATGTCTGCGCCTTGTGGAGATTATTTTGGTTGGTTGCCTCAATGGGGAGGTATCTGAGCGTCCATCTTTGCAGCCGTCTGCATGGTTGCTTGTCCGTGATCTTATGTAGATGTTGCCGAAAAGGTATAATGAAATCTCACGGACTCCGTGGGAGTATGTCTTGGGGATAAGGTAACTCTGTCGGTACCGATGACCAACGCACATCTCCCGATTGAGTTTCGTGGGTCAGAAGTTTCGCGTGTTTTTTTCATCCTTCGCGATTCAGCCACGCGAGTTGCCTTTCAAGCTTACATGATCCTTTATGTTGCTTCGCCCATCCCACTTGAGCAGTCGGAAAGATAGAATGTCGAAGGTCATTGGAATCACGCTCATCCTTGCACACTTCAATGCTCGAATTGGGACAGATGCTGCACAGCTCCCACGTGTAAATTGGGAGAGCAAAAACCTTAACCTCATGGAGCCGGGAAGCTTTTGGGCGATAGGGAAGGAAAACAAAGTATACAATTCCTACAGCGCTCCGGATCTTCAATTTCCGATGGGCGACTCCATTTTGAAAGTTTCCCGGTCGCCAGACGGCAGAATGAGTCTCTTGAACGACGGCCAGTCAGACCTACTATACCTTGTTTCAGATGCCCAGCGACAAAACATGTACATGGAGAATATCATTTATCCTGGTGATGAACATTTGGTAACAGTCACAATATGTACAATCTGGGTCACTACAACCCACATACCACGGGATCACCAAGTAGCGTATGCGGAATAGTCTGCTGGATCAGAGTCTCTATATTGGCTTCTCTGAGTTCCTTCACAACGCAACTACTGTTGGTAAACTTGCGCCCAATCCCCATACTTTTCTGGTAAGCCTCTTGCAGATATTTCTGGTTGTACCCGCACAAGCAATCAATGAGATGAGTTGATTTATTGCAATGCCCCTCCTGTGCCCACAAATCTTGACCTATATTGGGGGTGGGGCAGGCCAATGATTTGTAAACCTGGTCAAACCCGCCAGAGCAGATCATGGAGGTCGAACGACGAAGAGAAATCAAGTCAATGATGGCATATAGAAGGCACATCGGCGCGGCAGCCACTTTCTTCATACGACGACACTCCAGCTGGCCATGCTAAGACGCGTCTGCCAAGAGCGTCGTGGTCCCCAGTCGACAAGCAGGTCAAACCGTTGTCGTCATGCCATGATGCCAGTGCAATATGTAGGCGGGGCGTCAAGTGACACGGCGTTCGCTCTGAGCCAGAAGTTCCGCTACCGCCGGCAAAAAAAATCACATTAAAAAGTGGACCTTGGTGGTTGTAGATCAACTCCATCCTTCTCATTCCACCTCATCCCTTCACAAAATATACTTCTCTTTTTCTCTCGCCTGGTGCTTGAGTTAAATCTTTAATTCTTATTAAATTTATCATTAGTATTCGTATCAGTAAACAAGCACACACACATCAACATATTATTTATTTATTTTTTAAAATATAGCACTCGATACTTGATTCCACCGCTACTATCTCAAAGAAATACGCTAATTACTTCAGCTCTTAAAAAAGAAGGAATATGTTGGTCACCATCCCTTTCACCAGTCTGGTTGCCCTCGTCAGCTGTGCCTCCATTCTCGCCGCACCGGGATTGATGCCCCAGAACTCTAGGGCCCAGACGTAAGTGAAATATTTGCTTCTCACTTTGCTATGAAGTGATTCAAAGCACTCATGAATCGGTTTGTCATTATGTTCACAGTCTTTCTCGCAGACAAGCAACACCAGCCAGCCAGAATGGCATGAAGAATATGGGAAATGCAGGAAAGGAACAAGGCGATGAGTTTGCCAATGAAGCAGGGCAGAGCAGCAGCGGGACGGATGATGAGTGGGCCACAGAGAAGGAGGGGCAGGAGGCGGCGGAGAAGAAGGCGGGTCTGAACACGATAGCGGCGACGATGACCGAGCTGTACTTCCACAAGCGATAAGAGCGGAACGCGCCTACGGAGCTGCTGAAGATGGTGGGACAGACGGCGGGGAGTGCCGGCAAGACGGGCGATCCGGAGATGGTCTCGAAAGCGATGCTTGCCACCTTTGATGTGTACAACCAAGGAAAGCCCTCGTCCCTCAGCGGATCGCCTATCTCCCCCCTGAACAAGAGCGCTGCCGCCAATATGGAGGACACCCCCTCCCTCAAGACCGTCGCCCACACCCTCCACGAAACCTGGGAGAAATTAATGTCCGCTAACCCCAAGCCTCAGAATGCTCAGCTCGTCCCCGTCATGTGCCAAGCTATCTCCTCAAGCTCTGCCTCTGGTGACCCCGCTGCAGTCTCCAAGGCTATCGATGCTGTTTATGCGAAAATGGTCGGAAACTAATCCTCCCTTCCCTTACGATCCGATTGCAATGGTGAAACATTTGTCCTCATGCCTATCCATATCTTAATATTATCCATTTTGTATCTCTTGATCTAATTCTTATGGCGACAACTAGTCGATTTATAAGCAATAATTATGAGCAAATTCCTTACTTGATTATCCAGATTGAACACTGTTTTGATATGAATTTATCATTTCCAGAAAAATAGCTTGAGAGCTGTTGGGGACCCATCTCCTAGTTCAGCACCTAAATATAAACATAATAATAATCAGTATTGTGCAAATTCGTTGGATATATAAGTCGAGTCATGATCATGAATGGGATTACTTAAGTGTGTTTCCCGCCTGGTTTGTCTTGACATGCATCAATTTCTAGTTTTATTATGATGTTTAATGAATCCTTGAGGAAGGTTGTGCACCAGTGTTTGGTTGTTTTTATGCAGCAGCCTGAATTTGGAGATGGTTTGACTGGCCGGAACACTTTACAATTAGTCGGGTGCGCAGAATGGTCAGGACAGTACCAACACCATCTCGAGGAAACCGCTCCGTCACTCTTCCTCACCAACATCAGCATCCACTCCCCCAGACTGCCAGTCGCTCAACAGGAACAACCTCAACCGATTTCCTCAACGACTTTCATCACCAACAACCATACAGTCACTCTATCTTGACCCATCGAAAACGTGCACCTCTGCCGTGAATCACACTCGAACTCCTCCCTCGAACCATCCCAGAACCCCGCCCCATGCCAGCAGCCCAAGCAATATATCAGGCAGAAAATCTCGTTGCTTCCTCCGCGTCCTTGTTCCCCGCTGTCCTCCCTCCCTCATCAAAGAGTCTTCCGTCCTCAGGAAAAGGCATCACGCCTTACTATCACGCATCATCAATGTATCGCAGAAAGCGTCCAACCTCAGCTACCAGGCCCGCAACAAGAAAACGCGCAGAACTCCCGCAAAAAAGTAAATGGGAAACACGACGCGAAACGAGACGCGTCGATGGGCGATTCGCCAGAAGCAGAAATCATATCCGACGGGCAGTTCAATCTTCTCCCTGACCTCAATCAGGCCCGCGTTGACGGCCAATGTTTCCGGGAGGGTGATGCCGTCTTTGTCGTGTAAGTGCCATCCTAATTGTATATGAACAAATACATGGCTGACTTGACATCATCAACAACGCGTCCATCGCAAAGACCAGACGAAGAAAACATCCCCGAAGACTCACATCCCGATCGGTACTGGCTCGCCCTCATCAAAGCAATCAAGAACCGCAGCTCTGCTCACTCACACCTTCGCGTTGAAAGAAGGGAACCTGCACAACCTGAAATCCTGCTGAGGGTTGAATGGTTTTATCGATTTCAAGACTTCGAAAAGTCTACAAGATCCAATGCCTTCTTTCAGAAGTATGTAATTGTCGTTCTCCTGACCTGCCTGGTTAAAACTGGGAGATAAAACTGTGTCGGTACCATGAAACTCAAATTAATGATTTTTTTTTTCAGGGTCGCAAAAGAATTGAAAAATATGGGATTCAGATCGAAAGATGGCAGACACAGGACGTCCGACTTCAGATTCCAAGACAAGGAACTGATCAGGACGGACCATTCGAGTATCATACATCTGAACAGTCTCGCAGGTCAGTCAACCCCCCTTTTTGTTCTGGGATAAATTGGGAGGGGGAGGTTTTTAGATGGGTTTGAAAGCTGAGAATTTTTGCTGCGATGGACAGGCAAGGCGGATGTGTACCAATTCGATGATCAAATGCCGCCGAATCTGCCCAACCAGCCGGTATTTCAACGCTGCTGCTCGCAGGATATGTACCATCCCATCGCCGATAAAGTGGCCAGATCCATCGGGGTCCTGTGCTACTATTATCGCATCCATGTGCACTTTTCAAATCAGAAAATAATTAGCTCTCCCCTTGCGCGCAAAAATTCCATACATTCAAACACTTCATCGGTAAATACTTTTCTTTTTTGGAAGATCTTGACATTCCTGATGACTTTCAGCGTTTGTGTGCGACGAAATAGCGATCGAAGAAAGCATTAGGAAGGGATTATACGTTCGGATGTCGGTGTTCGAGGCCGTATAATCCGAGTGAAGAGACGATGATTCTAGACTTGAAGCGGGGCGAATGGGTGCATGTGAGTTGTCTGCGAGTGCGACTCGAGGAGCCGGAAGAGAAGGCACGAGGGCGCCCAGGAACCGTTCCGAAGAAGAAGAAGAAGACGACGCTGGGTCGGGGAGAGATTGATCTTGACGCAATCAAATCATCCTTATTGCTCGCCTTCATCGAACACTCTTCTCCTACTAGCCCTGGCCCGGCTCCCTCTTCAAACCCACCCACCCCTTCCGACTTCTTCTTCAATGACTCGTCGTGCTTTCTCAGAGGCTTTCATACCTCTCTTGCGGGCCAATTGTGCTAGTTTCATTCCACGCCCCTAGCTACATTTTTGTACACTTAAAATAGCTTGTTTCTTCTCATAAGGTGTTGTACAAACCTCTGCCATCACAATAGACCAACCATCACTGTGAAACGCGCTTTTTCACCCTTCCAGTATCCAATATGTTGACATTTGTGGGCAGAGTGTAGCTGGACTGTCGCCCAGTGATTCAGATTCCTAAAGCCGAGGGAAAGCGCTGCTATTGTCTCCTCATATTTCAGCCAGTTTTGTTGGAATTTCAGCTGTTTCTTCTTACTTATCCCTAAACTAAACTATCCCCTTTCTTTCCTCCTTGAGCTCTCAACATTATAACAAGATAAAAGTAGCCTGATTTGTATGAGCTGATGCAACTATCTTGTAGTCTTTGAACCCTGAATTAGATCCTGATCAACACTCTTGTCTCTAAGAAGTTGTTTCTTGTTGTCTGATTATTTTTCACATTGTTATTGAGAACTAAAAACTCTTGATATTTGTGTTGTGTCTTTCTTATTCAACTTGAACCAATTTGGATTCACTCCCAACTCTCAGCAGTTTTTTATTCATGATTCATTTCTGGTGAACCACAACTTTTCACTTTTTTTAGTCTATTTAAATTAGCTTACTCCAAGTAGCAGAAACATCATCAGTCCTTAACCTTCTTTTTCCACACATTGGTCTGATCCAATAAGACAAACCCCATCTCACTGTCCTCTCATAACTTCCCTGAGCCAATCACTCTTTATTTCAACAAGTTTGATCACAGAGAGAGTGTACTACTTTTGGAACAAAACTGCTCAGTCTATCTCAATTTAATCTCAAGTGCATAGGCTGCATCCAGCCCAGATCTACTTGGATGAGCTCAACCAAGTTGGGGTTTCTGGCACAAGCAATCTATTTCTTTTTTCTTTGCTTTTTTTAGATGGAAATGCTTAATGATTGATGGTTCTAGAATTGATTTCTATCAGACAAAACCAGAACTGAAAGAAAACAAGTCAAAAGAAGACAAAGAGAGATAATTGAGATAGAAAAACTGAGCATACCCTGTGATATCTTTTTAAAAGAAGAACAGACAACAATAGCAATGAGTTTAGGAGTGATGGAAAGAGTGGAAGAAGAACTTTAAAGAAGAGGTCATTAAAATAAATAGTTGAGATGGATTGATTTTTGTGTTGATTTATCACTGGATTGAAGGACAGCTTGATTTAACAAGAACTATAAAGAAGAGGTCAGTAAAACAAAGAGTTGAGATGGATTGATTGTTGTGTTGATTTATCAAGGAAACAGATCAAAGGTGTCTTTTTAATTGGAGTCTGGTTGAGAGTTGAGGCACAAGGTTGGTTGTGGACAAGTTCAAGAGACAAGAATGTGTTAGGATTGATTGTTTTTTTAGATTAGATTAGGTTTTGGCTTGAGTGCTGGCTGCAGATTAATTAGGCTTCATTTGGTGAAAGGTGATAAACATTGGTTAAATGTGGACTCTTGCATGGTTCACACAAAATTTGAAAATATTTTTCAACAATGATGCTGGTTGTGCTTAAATACCACCCTGCTTATTTCTGTGTGTTTGAGCATGAAGAAGGAAGAGATTTGTGTGCTATGTCAAGCATCATATATGCAGAGGATATTATCTTGAGTCATAAAAATCTTCCCATTAGTACAATTTTTCTTCTTTTCCTTAAATGGGTTTCCTTTTTTTTGAATTTGGTTATTAAGGCTTGAACACAGATGGCTGTTTTAGCATGTGTTTTCTCATCTTTTGTAGTATTTTGTTGAATAAGTCTTAATCAATGATATGTTAATTTTAATATCCTGCTGTTGCTAAGGCTGGTATGATTCTTGTTCTTGGCCCATTGGTGCTGTAGTATTGGTCACTTGTTAGGACTGCTAATTTTACACAGAAAATTTGGAGTTTTGTTTGCACTATTAGTATTCAAGGAGATTTGAATCAAGATAAGTCAAATGAGTGAATGTGAATTAAAAATTTGAGAAAAGAGAAAAAAAAGAGAAAAGAATGAGATAAAACTTAGTTAAAATGTGGTCCTAACAATGACTCAATGAAGGGAGTGCAAGAAATCTCAAAGGAATCAGAATAGAAAAGATAACAAACTAACCTGAGAGTAAAAAGAAATGTCAAGTTGTTATTTTTTTTCCTGAATTGAGAAGCGTGAGGATTGAGATAAAAGAACCAATTACCTTGAATTGAGTTACTACCCAGCTCCTCCAAATTTCTAGATGTCTTTGTTGAGTCAAGCAGGTTGAAGAAAATGCACAATTAGGATTGATTAGATTGGTAAATTAAAGGCTGGCTGATGTGTGACATTGGGGTTGGATGAAGTTTGGAATATTCTGATTTCCCCCTTCTTCTGCACTTATGACTGTTACTATGATTGGAAAGTAACACGCCAGTTTGTTGAGTATCACTGGTGCCATATCAAGGCTCTGAAACTGCTAGACAATCTACTTTAGTTGAGGTTAAACTACCAGAAAAAACCACTTGGTTGAGTGTATTTCAGTTACTCTGGAAAGTAGGTTTTCTGGCCATGACAGTATGCAAGCTTTTAAGAGTTTCTTTGGGGCCTCGACTCTTGGTAGAGGATATGATTTTGTTGCAACTACTCACCTGGCAAATTGCATGTAGCGTATTGAATATATTCATGATGACTTGAAAGCGCAACAACATAACCGTTATATGGATTCCAAGAATCGGTAATTTCGGAAATACAACCACCCAAAGAAATGGCAAAGCCCTGGTTGACTGGCTCTGCCATTCCGATAATTCTGCGTGTCTCGGATTACTAGGTGATGTGATGTGCTAGGGAGTGATCCGCCGTTTTGTCAGCGATGTTGTGCATAAAAAAAGAAGGAAAGGGGCGCAGTTGTTGGTTGTTCTGGTGGGAGCGAACTACAGAGTACTAGTATGTGCGTGGCTGCGCGCTTGTTGACCGTCGGCTGTCTTCTCCTCATTACCATCACCACCAACAACCAGAACAGTAGCAGCCACAACCTCATCAGTCCATTCCAAACCCAAGTCCTCTTCATCCTTTGAGGGCCACTCCTGAGAACCTCTCACTGTCTCCGATCACTGCCCCCGATGACAACCGAAACTGTCCAGGAACCCAAGCCCGAGGTCACCGAGCCTTCACCCGCCCTACCCGCTGACACTTTGAAGATATTTTCTTATTGCACTAGTTTTTTTCTTTTTTTCTTT
>SMGU01000223.1:0-21442 GCA_004348175.1 Puccinia novopanici
TTAAGATGTTTTAGTGTTACATTTCAGTGGGAGTCCCTCAAACATATAATCAAGCAATGGCCTCCAATGAAGCCCGAAATGGTGTGCTGCGATTGACTCGGACTCTCTGCAATGGTGGATCTTGATGTATGGAAATTGTTTGCATTCCTATTGACCACCAACTCCTTGGAACCATTTGGGTCTTTTGCAAGAAGCAGGAAAAGAATGGTGTCGTCGTCAAATTCAAGGCTAGATTATGCACTCAGGGTTCCCTGCAAAATGTCAAAGATATCCTTCAAACCTATGCACCCACGGGTCGCTTCACTGCTCTCCGCACTGCTCTGATTGCTGGCTTATCTTGTGGGCATTCCATCCATCAAATGGACGCAAAGAACACCTTCCTGAATGGTGAATTAGAAGAGGAGGTGTATCTGTGAGCCCCAGCTGGCTTGTCCATACCTCCAGGTCATTGTCTCAAGCTCAAGAAGGCTATATATGGTCTCCTTCAAGCTCCTTGGGTATGGTACACCGCTCTTCACAAGTTCTTCAGATCCATCGACTTCTCTCCATTGCCGGCAGACCCCTGTCTGTTCATTAGCAACGTGTTGACGTGGGAGTGCTTCGTGCATGTGTATGTTGATGATATGGTGATTATTAGTCATGATGTGGGCAGGTTCAAGAAGCTCATCTCCAATCGTTTCAAAATGGACGATATCGGCAAGCTCAAACACTTGTTGGGGTTAAGGTTGATTGCTTAAATGTCAATCAGATGTACCTTTTGCAAGAAACCTATCTCATCAAAATTCTCAGTGATCACAATTTCCTAGATGCCAGAAATGCTGCAGTCCCAATGACCCCCATACTCAATTAGTACGGTCAACTCAAGCTGAGCGGGATGAATTTGCAAATTTTGGGGCCAACTATTGGCAGGCAGTTGGAATGCTCATGTATCTGGCTGTCTGTACCCGTCCTGACATAGCGTTCACCTTATCTCAACTTTGTCAACACTTGGACTCTCCGGGAATCACCCACTGGAGGGCAATCATTCATCTTATGCGCTATCTGTCTGGCACCAGAAACTACGGCATTCTGCTCAATGGATCATTCTCCGTGCCCGAAATCAAATTCTATTCGGATGCTGACTGGGCGAACAATATTGATGATTGTCACTCTTACTCTGGCTATATTTCAACATTCAACGGCTCGATTTTGTCGTGTAAATCTCAGAAACAAAAGGTTGTGTCTGCTTCTACCACTGAGGCTGAATAAATCTCCATGTTTGAGGCCGGTCAAGAGGCAAAGTGGATTATGACTTTACTCTCATCTCTCAAAATCCAACTTCCAAGCAAGATTCTCCTCTGTGTCGATAATCAATCTGCCATAGCTCTAGCAAATAATCCAATGTTTCAACAATGCACCAAGCACATTGATATCAAGAACCATTGGATTCGAGAATTCATTGAAGAAGGCTCAGCAGAAACCAAATTCGTTCCGACCACCGATCAACTTGCTGATTTTCTTACCAAAGCAGTTGGGAAGAAGAAACACGTTGAATCACTCGTCAAGCTCAACATCAACAGGTCTTGAGCAAGGGGGGGGGTATTGAGATTACTCAGTATTAGCATACTCTTCGACCAGTTGTGTAGTGATAAATAGAGTTGTAACCTAATCAAAACCTAATTGAGCTTGTTAAATAGTACCGTTGTACCTCATTACTATTTCTTTTCTCATTCAGTTTTTGCTTTCTGTTTCCAACTCACATCTTGCACAATCAGGTGTGCTCGTCTCCTCTTCGCTCAATCTCACTCGTGTTGTGTCTTACACTCGTGGTCTTCTCAAAAGGTTCAGATAGTTTCTCATCTTCTCTCTTTTCTCTTTCATTTCATTATCTTCATCATGAAATTCATTCAGTTTTCGCTTTCTGTTTCCAACTCACATCTTGCACAATCAGGTGTGCTTGTCTTGTCTTCGCTCAATCTCACTTGTGTTGTGTCTTACACTCGTGGTCTTCTCAAAAGGTGTGCTCGTCTTGTCTTCGCTCAATCTCACTCGTGTTGTGTCTTACACTCGTGGTCTTCTGAAAAGACTCTTTGCGCCTAAAAGTTCAATAGTTTCAATTGCCGCATGTTCATGAGACGTTATGTGATGATCTTGTCTATAAATAGTACACTTTGTTGCCTATCTTGTTTTTCTTTTTCCTGAACACTCATTGCCTTTTCTTCTGTCGACTTCTTCTTTTCAGCTGTCTTGCCTTCCATCTGTCTCCGCTCTGCTCCTACAGTCTCGGCAACTGACCTGAGGTCTTACAGACTGTCGCTTCAGGCGGTTCTTGTCGACACCCGCGACCTTTGGCAGGGCTTGTAGCAGCTCTGCTGTAGGCCAAAAAACGAGCAAGTTGGCTCCACCAGGTTGCGGGATAGCAGCTCCGCCAGAGATGCTCTCAATCGCCAGCACAATTTGGGTACAATCCGCGTCTCCCGCCGCCGCCCGTGTACTAATGAAAAGCCAGGCAATCAAACTAGGAATGGAAAACGCCGAGAACCAAGAAGGAAATCCGCGAGGGCAGGGCCCGCCCCGCGAATTCAAAGAGTTCTGTCCAGTCAGTTTGACTTGAATCAGACCTTGTCATTGCGGAATTCTTGTCGCAATACCCTGCGAATCAACTGAAGGGGAGAAACAGTTGCAGAGACTGAATTCATGTTCCAATCTAAGGGTGGCAGCGGTGACTCGTCCATCTCGTCGACAATTTCCAAATTGAGCGCAGCATTTCTACCAGGCCCTGAGCGTTCAGCATTTCCAAGATTTGTGCCATCCTCTTTAGCGGGTTAATTTGGGATCTGTTGCCATTGGTGGCATTGATGGATTGACGTGAACAGAAGATTCGTCCGAGGAGCTGTTGTGATTGGAGTAGAGCGCCTCTGGATTGGTAGATTCAAACTCGTGGAGTGGAAAGCCAATTTGTCTTCTCCCCAAAAATTCCTTCCATTTGGTCGTAGCAGGGACAAATACGGAACCATCTGCTCCAGAGTCGCAGTGCTGTTTGTCCAATCGTTTCCGGCGCCAATTTGATTGGACC
The DNA here is from genome assembly GCA_004348175.1 of Puccinia novopanici. Lineage (NCBI taxonomy): Eukaryota > Fungi > Basidiomycota > Pucciniomycetes > Pucciniales > Pucciniaceae > Puccinia > Puccinia novopanici. The sequence continues at coordinate 3,056 of SMGU01000223.1, forward strand.
AGTTTTTTTTCTTCAAGTGACGCTTCTTGTATGCAATCAACCAGTCGGCCACCTAGATGAAGTCGTTTGTTGCTGTAATTGTTGATGTTGTTCCTATTCTTTTTTCTTCTTGGCAGCTTGAGCCCTGGTGCTGGCATTCACTGGTTCAACAAATCCCCATGTCGGCACCCGCTGTCTGGCCCAGCTGATAGTGCGATCGACCTATCAACAAGACCCACCCAATCCTCCTCTAGTGCAGAGCCCAGGTTCGAGCCCCAATGATACCCAAGCACCTAGGAACAGCCCTCTGCGGGGCAGTGCTTGTGTGTATGTTTCAATTACAGCCAGCGACTGCCGTATTTCGATACCCCCTACCCCACCGACAACCCCTACCCCAAAGTTGTCCAAAGTGCTCCAGTCGTGAATTGCAGTATTCAGAGAGGCACTTCAAATGCTATGCCCGCAAAACCTGTGAAGACTCACATGCACATGGCAGCTGCCGCAGTAAACTCATGACTCAAACTTGGAGTTGCAGTGGGTGTCAGTATCTCATCAGGGAGGAAGCTACCAGTTGCCTACCAGATCACCACTTTGTTCATGACTGTCTATGGAGACGCTTGTTCAAATTCAAGAAATTGAAGAAATAGTGGCAGAGGTCCCATTGAGTTGGAATTACTTTTGGTTTTGTGAACACATTTTTCATCTGATCATGTGTTCCGAACCTTTATCATCTGAGGTGGTCATGGGGAGAACTACACTACTGGGGTGGGCAAAATCATGGGATAGGTTTATAGTGACAGGTGATATCTAGGTACTCAATTTTATGAGAGAGCTGAAAGATTCTCCTAGAGAGTACAGCCAATACGCAAAAGCTTGCGTTTGGTTTTCGTGGGAGAGCTCGCCTCCAGCCGCATTTTGTGGCTGAAGGCGAGCCTGTATTTTTTTTTTTCCTTCCAAAACTTCCGCCATCTTCCAACAACTTCGTACGCGCTCCGACCGGCAATGGCTGCCGACGACACCCCTCCCCCTGACCCCCCCAACTGCCTCCAATATCTGGCACCCAATATTCCGGCCAGTGACTTCCCAAAAAACAACATACGTCTCATTCCAGCTGTTACTCGTTAGACCTAGGCTATTCACTCAACCTAGCACTGTCGTAGACATCGAAGTTTGTTGCTCCCACCCATTGTTTCATTTACGGCCGTTTATTGACATTTGATTCTTTTTTCTCTGTCCGCCTTAAATTTTCTTCCAGCCGCAAATGGACCACCAACAGCTTGAGGATGCCCTGATGGGCCTGGTCCCCTCTCTGACAAACGACAATGAATCCCAAGAAAGCCGTTTAGGCCCCTCCCAGACTTTTGCGACTAACAGTGGGTCCTTCCGGCTTTTCTTTGAGCCGACCCCGCGACGCACCCAACCTGCGGAACCCCCAATGGCATCCCAAAACAGGCCTCAAGGTTTGATGATGCTCCCAAGTACATCCCCTTCACTTGAGAATCCGCCAGCCAATTGGTCTAGATATCTGATCACCTCTTGCATCCGCATCCGTCCGACTTTCAGATCCCGCGCAGCGAGCCCAAATGAAGCATGGTGGTTCGAGTGCGTTGGCTCGTCGTGGCCCAAACTTGGACGGACGTGGCGATGATGATACATCATCAGGTGACGAGTCTGGCGGCAGGAGGGCCATTCACCTCGAATATTTCGTCTACATCCGCTCGGCGTCCGACCTGATTCATCCCGCAGACTTGGCCAAAGGAAACACCCAGGAAAAATGGGAGAAAACAAAACATTCGGGGACATTGTTTGGAAGACCGACATCACCAAATGGGCATGGGAAGATTTCAAGAAAAAATAATCGAGAAGCTCCATCATATCCGGCAAAACTATTTCGGCTCCCATCTCGAAAGTCAGGACAAGGCCAAGCTCCTTACTTGGAAGTGCATCCTGCATGCTCACAGGACGTACGGGGTGCGTGCCAACTACACGGTGACCAATGACGACGAATTTCTCCCTTTCGTCGAGGCGGCGGTCAATTCACCGGCTAACAAAGTCATCATCAGGCTTACCATGGAGGACCCGGTCGCTCAAGCGAAAAAACTTGAACAAGTAAGGGCCCGACTCACTTTTTAGCTATCTTTTCTGATCTGACGAGCTGGGTCTATGCAGGAGAAAGCCCAGAACACCAGTCTAGCGCTTAACTACGGGACCACGGAGGAAAGATTGGCTTTGGGTCGGTCTCAAACCCGCATGATTATCAATGTAAGTTTTTATTTCGGATTGTTTTTTTGGTTGTGTAAGAACCCAGATCTGATGTGTCTCCCCACACAGCCCAAGTCAGATGTCTACGCGGCGGAAAGGACCAAGCTGATCGCAGCTATTACCTCACACATTGTGGCCAAGTATGGTGGGAACTCGGAGGCCATGACAATCCGCACCCCAACAATGCGAAGCAGTCAATTCGGATTACTCGGGATCGCCTTTACATTTGGGCGCGCGCGATGCTCCACAAAGCCGAGGGGTGGACTTGGACCACCCACCAAATACCTCTGACTTCCGCCCGGAGCCAATTGAAGTCAAAACACTCGCCGAGGAGTCCGAGGCGGCGAGGATTTTCACACCAGCTCGTAAATCAGCGTCCGGACGTTGGCTAGCACCCAGGAGGATCGATAGCAATCACAGTACCCCTGGCGCTGCGCACTCAATGGCATTACGTACACGGGTGGCAAATAAAGATAACGTCGAAAATCCCAAGGATCCTGGAAAAGACTCTAGAGACCCCCAAGATGTCCGCATCGAAGATGAACAGGGGCCAGATGAAGACGAGCTCTCCACTACCGGCTCCGAACGGGACCCTTTGGCGTCCGCGCTAGTCCCATCCCTCGCTAAGGATAACATGGCTAGGCCTCCTAGCCGCGCGAGTTCCGACATTGAGATGCTTACTGATAGCAATCAGTTGAGATCAGATATTCATCGATCTCCCGCGCGCAAGATTCAATGCAGCCCGGCCAGCTTTGGTTTTGACCGCGAATTCAGCAAGTTGAACGTCGTCAACGCTCGCGCTGGCACTAGGCAAGCTTCCATATCCCCCACTCGCAAGCGCCCCAATTCAAACTGCTCATCTCTGGTGCTCACTGCGTCAAGTCCGGTTGCCGAGCGTCGATTGGAACCATTGACTGATGAAGGGCGTGACCTAACGATGGCTCAGTTCCTTGCCCACTGCGCATTCCACGAGGATCATGAAGATGTCATGATATTAATGCGATGGCAACACATTCGCCACTGGGGTTCTTTCGCCGGTCCACCGTAGCTGAGCTACAGCGGTTGGGCTTCCGTTGTCTATTGCTCGCCAACTTATCGACGGGCGCAATCGTTAGAGCTCACCCATGTCAAGCACGTGGACACCCGACAAACGTCGGCTATCAAAGAAGACACCAGTGAAGATGCGGAATTGCCTATATCGCATTAAATATGACGGGACCAGGACACCTGAGGATTGTTGGGTATCAAAGAAGACTGCTGTGAAGATGCGGAAATGCGCCCTTAAATACCTGCTTGAATGATGATGCACTCTGGCTCAATTGTTCTGCCCTACTCATGTCGTCCATCCAATCTCTTTTTTTGAATGCCAATTTTTTTCCTTCTGAACATATGATAACATATTTTTCACTTATTGAATGTTTTTCACTTATTGAGTGGTCCGCGCAAAGCTCACTGAAATACTTGTCGACTGCTCTGACTGCTTGGGCTTGAAATGACAAGGTAAAAAATTTCTCACCTATTATTAAACAGAGTGTGATTGGCCTGTTTCTTGCAAAATTCAACAGCGTTATGAGATGTCGAAGTGGCATTTAAGTGTTCAACTTATCCCAACCCAAACCAAATGCAAAAAGCCCACAATTTCGAAATCCTAAGAGATTTGCTCAAATTTGGCGCTTAAGAAAATCGCTAAGACCTGAAGATTGAATGTGGAGCATATGTACTTTTGTAAGAGGGCGACCTGCGCCCCCGATAACTCTCACTGCTCATGTCTTCTCGCTAACTCTCACTGCTCATGTCTCCTCGATGTCTGTAATTTTGATTCAACAGACAAGATATCTTTGTATTGCGTAAAAAGCAAAGCAAGTTGACAAAAAACCAGATCAAGATGACAAAAGCCGATAGAAAGAAAATAAACAAAAACAAGTATCCATCTAAGTGGAGTACCCACTTCCTCGGAATAGGGCTTGCATAAGGGATGGGGTAACCAGAGTTGGCATATAATCTTGAATAATGAAAGGGTCTTCGTCCGTGCCGGTCAATATTTGGTGACGTTTGAGGTGCGACTTGAGGACTGAGAACACTTTCTCAATTGGATTCAAGTCTGGTGAGTACGGCGGCAGGTAAACCAGCAAGACATTTGCCGCGTCGCATAGCTCCTCGATACGTCCCCATGATGAATCCGCGCGTTATCCATCACCAGCACACTGTTGGGCCCGGGGAAAGGGTTCATACATGGTAACTGAGGAAAGGAAAGCAGATATTGGTCAGTTTGGCTGATGCAGAAACAAACTGATGACTTACCAATACAGATTTGAGGAAATATTCCATATCGATCCTCAATATGGAGCCTGGTTGAGCCATGACTGCTATGAGACCATCGAGCGATACCGCAGGAAGCACACTGATCCTTTGCTGGTTTCTCATTGGCCTAGGAATCCGGGCAGTCCGTCTGCCGCGACGAGACCATGCTCGATCACGGCTATGCGTTGCAAGTCGAACCGCGCATTCATCTGCGTTGGTGAACCACGAAAAATTAGACATTTTAATATTTCAGAACCACAATGCAGACCAACTCACCCGTAAATACGAGGTAGCGCGAAGGGAACGGACCGATTTGGTCTGTAAATTCAGCCCGGCGGAACTCGCATTGTGCTGGGTCGACAGTGCGTGCAACCTTCTTGGTCATGTGCAGCCTGGCCTTCAGCTCGTCAGAGATTGTTGACAAAGGGTGGCGTGTTCCAGTCATCGCCTCAATGTGCGACTGGATCTCGTCGAGGTAAAGAGTCGGTTCGGCATCTAAAGCAGCGAGGAAAATTCGGCCTCTTCCCGAGTGAACGCAAGCAGGCGGCCCCGTTGTTCATAGAGAGATGGATCCCGGACGACTTCTCGAGTATGTTCGTAGAGGCGATTCCATCGCGCAAGAGAATCATGAGATATTTGTTTTTTGATGGCCGCGTTGATTTCTTGCAGGGACAACCCTCGTCTGCTCATCTTGACGGCTATGACCTTGAGATCGCGATCATATTGCACAAAAACCATTACGGCGTCAGTCCAAGGAGGTGAGCTGTTGGGGAGAACGGCAGCTGAAAAATCGAAAACAAAAATCAGTTCTGGTAATTTTCGGGGGGCAGAGTTGGTTTGAGGAGTCATGTGGTCGTACTTGCCTTGGGCTGAGTTGGTGCAATGGTTTTGTGGGTTTGTCGACTCTTTTTCTTTTTTGTCTTTTTTTTTCTTTTTCTTTTTGGGGGGGGAATCGCTGGTGGTGGGAAGCGTATTTGGGGGGGGGGGGTGGGGGCGAAGGGGGGGAGGGGTGTCGTCGGCAGCCATTGCCGGTCGGAGCGCGTACGAAGTTGTTGGAAGATGGCGGAAGTTTTGGAAGGAAAAAAAAAAATACAGGCTCGCCTTCAGCCACAAAATGCGGCTGGAGGCGAGCTCTCTCACGAAAACCAAACGCAAGCTTTTGCGTATTGGCTGTAATATTAGAGGGAGCCGTAAGTCCGGGGATCCGAGAATTTGATCCCGAAGGGTTTCCTACTGGTTGTATCTCTTCGTGGCGAGTCTATTGACCTGCAAGTATCATAGAGACGACTCCTGGTATGTATATGTCGGCGATGTTAACTAACCAACCCGCCTTTCGGCCATTTCTGGTCATAGCCTGCAGGGGCGGGTTGCGTGGGGTCTACATCTTTCCTGCACATTGTATGAATGTCCCTTCAATGCGTCGATTTTGTTTTTCTTTGAAGGAAGACCGTCGCTGGTGGGCGGGACTGGACACGAGCTTAACTCGGCCTCTCTGTGTCTCACAGAGAGGCCTACTTCCGGCTGCGGTCGGCGCAATGCGACAGATGCTTCACGAATCGCGCGCCGTGGCAGGGGAGGACGTGTATGAAGTTCGGGCTGTACAAGCTTGCGGCGGGCGGGAGGAATAAATTTGATGAACCCTTTTGCGTTCCTTGTTTTATGCAGGCAAAGAAGCAATTGAAGCCTTTTTGCGGGCGCAAGAACCCTTCATAACGACGTACCGCACGGCCTTGTCAACACATTTGTTTCCTTCAGCGCCTGTTCGTGTGGCACCCTGCAAAACGCGTCGCCGGTAGCTCCCGTGGCATGGGCTGCGTTCTGCAACCCTTCTGGATTACCCGAAGCCATCTTTTGTACAGCTGGGGTGCCCACTCTGCCGCTTGTTTCCATCAACAACCCATGGCCGCAGAGAAAGCTCATAAAAGGATGCCCTCTGACTTGCCTTGTCCCTCATAGCCTCATCATTCTCAACCAAGCACTTCCTTCTCCCGTTTCTTGTAAGAATAGTTCAAGAGCCTGCAACACAAACATTAATCAACACGACTTCTTTTTCTTTCTGTTCTTTCCTTCAAAATGGCTATTAAGCAAAACACCTTGTGGCAGGGCCTTTTCGTGCTTGTTTCCCTCTTGTCTGTCATCTCCTTCGTGTCTGCAGCGCAGGACTGCACGCCCAAAACTGCCACACAAAATAAGACTCTGCCGCGCCTGGCCGGGTGCGTCTTCTCCCCACATCTATCTGACTGCCTCCCCCTCCCCGCTGATGTATTGTTTTTCTCCCTTCCCTTGTCTTTCCTCACTCCCTTCGCAACACGGCCTTGCTATCCAGAGTGAGTTTCAACTCTTATCTCCACAAGCGGTCCGCAGTCCACTGATCAACAGGCCTTTTATTTTCCTAGATTAACTTGGCAGGATGGGACTTTGGAGCGCAGAACACCGGAACCTATGCGCCAGGCGACCCTCCGTCGCGCCGCCGAAGAGCCAGATCCCGCACTTCCTGAAGCAGAATGTGAACCTGTTCCGGGTGCCCGTCGCCTGGCAGTTCCTGCAGCCAGAGATGAACCAGCTCTCAACGCCACCAACCTGAAAACTTACACGGACTTTGTCAAGTCCATCACTAGCCAACGTGCCTATGCTATCATTGACCTTCATTCCGTAAGCTTTCCTGCCCCTAGATTCGTGCCCTTGTAAGGATCATCACTTATCCCAGCCTCTCACTCCTCACTCTAGTATGCTCGTTACAAAGGCCAAATCGTCGGCGAGTCCTCTTCTACTCCCGCTGCTGCTCTTGCCGATTTCTGGCTCCGGTTAAGTGCCAACTTCAAGGACGACCAGCATGTCATGTTGGGATTTCCAACGAGCCTCATGACCAAGGTGAACACTCCTTTCCCGCACTCATTTTGCTGTCCGTGTTAATGATTCGCTTACCACTGACATGATAAATCCACACTTTTTTTTCTTCCCCCCCCCCCCAAAAAAAAAAAAAAAAGATATTGAAAAATGGTCCAAGACGGTGCAAGAAGTGGTCACCAAGCTGCGGACGAACAAAGTCAACAACATCTTGCTGCTCCCAGGGACTGACTGGACGTCCCTGAAGGCGTTCCCGGAGTGGTACCAGAAGATGAAGACAGTAAAGAACCCGGACGGGTCGTTTGAGGGGCTAATATTTGAGGTGCACCGGGTGAGTTTCGATAATTTTTTCCCCTTGAAAATCACCCCCAACCAACGCACCAAAACCGAGGTTTTATTTTTTTCTTGCATCCCCCAAACTGATGATCTTTCTTGGTGATAGTACCTGGACTCAGACAATTCGGGAACAAGTGTAGAATGCGTGGCGAGCCATGTGGACGAAGTGTTGAATGTGACTAAGATGTTGAAAGCCGATGGCCGGCAGGTTCTTGTTGGAGAGACGGGCGGCGGCAGCACTGCGAGCTGCACCAAGTATCTGCCGCAATTCGTCAAGGCGATCACTGATGTTTGTCCAGCCCGTCTTGTCCTCCTACTAAAAATCCTGTTTGCTGTCGATGCTCATCTTTCGTTATCATGTCAGTCTTACCCTACATTCACCGGCTTCGCGGTCTGGGCGGCTGGGTCTTTTGGGCCGGTGAGTCTTCTCCGTCTCTCTTTTAAGTCTCCGACACAGGGGCGGGACGAGCACAACCTGACCGCTTCTGCCCAACAGACATACGAGCTGGTCACCACCGTGGAAGACAAGGCATCGGTGAGTCCCGCGTGCTTTTCTGCGGCGTGCTCTTTTTCGTTCATCCCAGCTGACCCACTCATCCTCTGCAGCCCACCGGCTGGAAAGACCGGCCCAACTGGCTCTCCATCAAACAATTCCTGCCCACCGGCGCCACCAACAAGGCTTCAAAAAATTAAAACCCCTTCCGCGCCTCCCCCCCCCTGCAAAAAAAAAAGGTGGCCGTACAACATTGTTGACATCTCCCCGGACACCCTCTTTCCTTTCCATCCGTGTTGAACACGTCCAATTCCCCTTTCTTGTGTTTCCATTTTTCTGTCGCGACCAACGGGCCTGGCTTTTGGGACGACCCATAAACACACGTTGACTGTGTGGTGGGCTTCCCAGTCCCCGTGTACAAACACATATCAACTATGTACTTAAAAAACACTCCCTACTAGTACTTCCCTTGCCAAGAGACCAAATTATAAAGGACAATATAATTTTTCACCTTGACTACACAATAAAAAAACCGTTGTCACGTCTAAGCTTCACGTTGATTGCATTGTTTGCGGTCGAGTAAGCCGCACAAACTGTTCTACTGGCGTGGGGGGATTGCCCGATAACTTTTGGGATTGGGAGCAGCGCGCGGATCCACGGACATGATGCGGAGGCCTTTCCCAAGCAAAGCAGTGAGCAGGCTATCGGTGTGTACTCTGTCCGAACAAGCTGCCCCGCGGAGCCCAAGATGCATGGCCAGTCTGGGGGAAACACTGTTGTTCTAGTAAAACAAAGGGCAATGATAGCAAGCAAGAGCCGCCCGGAAAATCTAACAAGGAGGGACCTGGGGCAGCTGGTCATCATGACCCGAGGTTCTTTATCTAGACAAGAGGAACAAGCACGAGTGGATGCAAGTGGAGAGCTCTAGAGTGTTGTATAGATAGGTTGTGATTGCTCTGCGCGGGTGAAGCGGGGAGGATAGCGGAGAGGATATTAAGACGAAAGTGAACATGAACGACAACAATAGGGGAGGAGAGAACGACAATCGTCGGCGAGACACCCTAGCCTATAGGAACATAGAGGAGGGATGTGAGGCCCGTTAAGTAGCAGCAACTTTTTTTTTTCATCTCTATAGCTGACAGAAGTCTTCAAAAAAAACTGAGATGGGGCGCAGGAAGATCAATTGGGTGGGGAGAACGGAGGGAGAGGACGGCGAGTGGTAGACAGAGAAGAGGAGGTTACAGCCAAAGAAAAGAAAGAAATTCGCACATGAAGAAAGTGGGGTGATTTTGTCTAGACGGGGGATCAAGGGACGGAGCAAAAAATCTGCGGATGGAAATAAGATGACTATATATATATATGGGGAAGGATGAAGAAGTTCTCTCAAGTCTTGTTGGTGGATGACTCGTCTGGGTTGGCGCTTTCCAACAGCTTGGTTATCTTTCCAATTGCAATCGTCTTGCCTTCGTCTCGCAGAGTAAACCGGCCCAGTTGAGGATGATCTTTGAATCTGTTCTCATATCGGATCCCAGTTTTTTTTTTTTTTTCGAGACAATAAAAATATGATGAGGACATGGGCAAACAAAGAAGTGGAAGGCAAAGAAGAAAGGGGACGCACGTTTCGACACAAATGGGAGCGGCAGTTTCCAGGAGCGCGACGACCTTCATACCTTTCTTAGCGAACTGCGGGGGTCTCCTAGATTTCTTGCCGGTTTTCTTATCGTAGTAATGGAGCAAGGCTGAGAGGGTGCATTCCTCGGCCAAGGTGTGCACATGCATGACGGCACCATAACCGGCACAAATGATATTTTTCGAGTCCAGGATGGCCAGTTGGGCCTCAAATCGTGTTACCGTGTGGATTGGCTTATGCGCATCCGTCAATACAAAACCACACATCTGATTTTCCCATTTTCAAGAAAAAACAAATCAGTTTAGTCACTGAACCTTACGGGGGTGTTCACGTGAGAGAAGTGGACGAAAAGCTACTGACAATATCTTCATCTTCAATCCCTTTTAGCCTAATCCGGACGTTATCACCGCAGAGTGCCCTGGGAACCTCGTCTTCCATTTCATTGTAGATAGCAGATACTTCAACAGATGTCTATGAAGTCAAAAAAACCCCTATCCAAATCAGTCCATGAGCCAAGATGAGAAGATGTTGGTAGATGTGTACCTTGTTGGGCATCATCATGACAGCTTCGCCTTTGGACACTTTGCCCGATTCTAACTTGCCTACCACCACGGCACCCATGTCCTTGTATTTCTCCGAGATCGGCATCATCAATGGAGCATTATATTTCCGGTCAGTCAGCTTCATATTGTCCAGTAGCTCGAGGAGAGATGGTCCACTGATTTTTTATGAGAAGAGACACCAGCTTAGTGATTACTGTGGTATAGGACTATGTAGCTTTGAAAGAACTCAAGACGCACTCATACCACGAACACTTATCTTTGGTAAGTCTATCCTTAATGTTCGCGCCAGTATAACCAGAAACAGGAATGAATGTGATATCCTTAGCAGGATTGAAGCCGGAAAGTTTGAGGAACGGTGTAAGTTTATTGACAATCTCGTCGTATCTCGCTTGGTCCCACTCGACGGTAATGTCATCCATTTGTTGATGACCACGACCAGCTTGGAAACCCCAGTAGTTTTAACCAACATGGCATGCTCTCTGGTCTGGCCGCCTCGTTCGAACCCTGTTTCAAATTCCCTTTACGGGCCGAAATGACTAGGATTGCAATGTCCGCTTGACTGGCGCCGGAAATCATGGCAGGGACGTATGTCTTGTGACCGGTGCATCCAGGATGGTGTACCTTCGCGCGTCAGTTTCGAAGTAGGCACGGCCAATCTCCACCGTTTTCCCTGAGAACGTTCCTGAATGGTGGAATCTATGCCCAGCTGAGGTACCAAGATTCCCCGGCGTCTTTGGCTTCCCTCTCTAGTTTTTCCATCGTTCGCTTGTCGACCATGCCCGTCAGATAGAGAATGTTCCCGCCCATCGTCGACTTGCCAGCATCAACGTGCCCGATGAAGACAATGTTGGCATGCGGCTTGCCTTCTTCTTTGACGTCTTCTTTCTTCGATTCATACAAGTCTCGCAGCGTTTCTTCGTCGACTGCTGCCTCCACTTCGTTCTTAATCGCATCTGCATCGAGGACTGGCCGTCGCACATCACCAATCGTCAATGTCTTGGTGGCCGCATCCAGGGTTGCTTCAACAGCAAGTGTCGCAGCGGGAGCTGGGTCGACTGGAGGAGGATCAGGAGTTACAGTTTCAGTGGGAGGCGTCGGAGCTGAGGGCTTGGTTGTACTACCGATGCTGATAACTTTTTTGGGCTGAGTGGAGGTCTGCGAGCGGTTGGCAGATGATACCTTTGAGTCAGTCGAAGGCTTGGCTGCAGGAGCAGGGGTAGGATCCTTTTTCTTTCCGATGTTCAGTGAGACCACCGCCGGCTTGTCGGAGTTGGCGCTGATCTGTCGAAGTCGGGTGGTAGACGAGATCGACAAAGTTTTGGAGCCATTGCTATTTACTGTTGCAGTAGGTCCAGATGCGGTTTGAGGCGGTTGAGTAGCAGGGCGAGGGGGGGCTTCTTCTTCCCAGTTATCTGGGGCCTGTTGTTGTTGTTGCTGTTGATGTTGGTAGTGACGACTGTACTGAGATTGAGGGGGTTGGTGAGGTTGTTGATAGTACTGCTGGGGAACCCCGTAGGCACCGGGGTACTGGTATTGATAGGGTTGTTGCTGTGGATGATGAGGCTGTTGGTATTGCTGATGATAACCATAGTTTTGGGGGGCTCCTTGCTGTGGGTAGTTCGGGTGAGCATTTCCGTAGCCCTGTCGAGGGTAATAGCCGGGATAGTTTGGTTGGCTTCCATCGGGAGCAGGAGGCTGCTGTTGCTGCTGGGAGTTAGAAGAGCCAGGTGGAGGGGCACCTCCGGGGACGAAGCTGTTAGCGCCGGGCCGGAAGCCCTGGAAAGAATTGGCGTTCGGGTTCATGAGGATTGATCAAAGCCTAGCTTCTAATTCGCTGGTGCTATCTGTAAGACAGGTTGTAGGAATCCATACGGGGGAGGATGAAATCAGCGAAGGTCCGTGGGCCGTGCTATTACATCATGTGACAGACCGAAAACGACACAGTTCTCACCGATTGAACAAGAAGTCTGTTGTGTCACCGAGCTCGGAATTCGCGACCAGCAAACCTGAATATGACAATGAATTTTTGATTAGCGATGAAGCGAACCTTGCAAGTTAGAAGGAAGTATTGATACTGACAGCCCGTTTTGTTTCGATTGGGTTTCCTCGAGAAGTTGTCGATTAAGGCTCAGCTCAGTTGGCGTGCAGTGGGTGGTAGTGAGCACAGAAATGGAGTGTCCACTGCGCCAACACTCCATTCTTGGAGCGGCCGGAAATGGCCAAATAAAACTAACTATTTTCAAGTCTTGCACATCTGTGGAATCTTCGTTTAATCAGTCTTCTCCTCATGTTTGGTCTTCAATGAACGATAATAACCATCTCAGAGATTGTAGAAGAGGGTATTATCCTGAGAACAAATTTTGGCTGAAAACTTGATAGAACTGCATTTGGGATTGATACAAGGAAAATGAAAATTGCCCCATTATCACAAATTGAAGAGATGTGTTTCTTCACAACATCTGAGTGTGCTAAATTTTTCAGCTGAATCTGCTATTCTACCATGAGGGCTTATCACAGAACCAAACATTATTCATTTGAGAAAATAAAAAAAATGTGTTTGAAAAGTGGATTCAAGTGCTTCATTCATCACCAGGGATGTGTTGAGGGAAATTGGATACCCCATCTAACTCTGAATATACTTTTTTTTACAAACAATAAACAACATGATTGTGAGGCTTACCTCCATTTGATATGGAAAAAATATGGATAGTTCCCTAACATTTATGAATCAGAGTCTACTTTGAAACTTCTTAATATTAAATGAGGAAGGTTCTAGACCTCATATGTTTAGAGAATAAAATTTCCCAAGAATGGATACCTTGCTTGGTTGTGGCCAGAAAGGATTTGGTAGAATCCACCTCAACTTGCAGGGTGAGTGCCAAGCAGACTTGCAATTTAGCAAATAAGAAAGTGGCAGGGATTTCAACCCTGATTCAGGCCCATATATTAGCATGAAAAAAATTGGGATGAGTCTACCTGCAATATGATTTAATGTGAATAAAAAATAAACTCAGAATGAATAAAATAGTGGAAAAATCTCAAAACCTTGGAATTATGTCAAATCAGTTGATTTTTTACAACATGAATTTGGGTCAATGCAGCTCATATTAACAGGAATGCACCCAAAAAGGTTATGTTTTTGGTTATTGAAATATATATATATATATATATATAGTCAAATTCAGTGCAGTGTAAAGTTTTCTTTTATAATCATCTTGCTTTGGTAATTTTAGCCTTAGAAAGCCTTTATAAAATCATGCCTCAAGTTAAGATGTAAATGAAAAAATTTCATTCAATTCATTTTTCTCTCACTGCAAACAAAAAACTTCCTCAAGTGCCTGAAGTTGAAATGAAGCATGCTCCAGCCAAGCTGCCATAAAAACTACACCTGTTTGCAATATGTAGATTTTTTGGCATGTTCACTGTGCAGTGTGAACAGTGACTCTGTATGAAAGCTTGGTTGAAGCACTCTTGGAGAAAAGTGAGAGTAACAACACAAGCTTGCTTGGACTTTCTGCATGTCAACTGCAGGCGGTTGAGCAAGTTTTTTTGAAGTGTCCAGTATCATTTTTCCAAAAAAAATAAAATAGGCTTAGATAAATGACTCCCTCTCTCTAGTTGAAAAACTCCCACAATGTGGTGTATGTCAATTTTGGGAGTTGTCCGACTAATTCCAAGTCCGAAATGGGAGTTGTTGGCCTAATTCCCATTAAAAAAATAAATCAACCCCTGGGGAGTTGTTGTGCTAAATAGAAGCACCGACATGGGATTTGGTGGGAAATATTCCCCCAATGTGCATTGCAGGAGTTGAACAGCCAATCCTCTGCTTGCCAACTCCCTTGAAAGAAAAAAACCTTAACTCAACCACTACCTCACTCACCGCACTCACCTACACACACAGCACACCCACCAACTAACACATCACCACACCACACCACCTCACCACACCACCACACACCACACACACAAAAATGTCCCAAGAAGCACCTAGTTCTCCCACTCAAGCCACCCTAGAACCCTTCCTTCATCAACTAACCCAAGAAATACTAGAAAAAAAGACAAAAAGAAGAAATAAACAACCAAAAAGAAGACCCCACTCCCCCTGAGAACCCCATGAGCCATGAGATCCCCCTTGAGAGAAACCCAACCAAGAGCCTCCCTGATTTCAATCCAGCCACTACTATTGATGAAAAGAAGACCATTTAAGACTGTCTAGCAATCCTTGAGAAGCAAAACAGCAACAAAACTGAAGAAAAAACTGCTCAGCAGCATGAATAAAAAAACAACAACACCACCAACAGTTCCATTCAACATAACTCTGAAGAAAATCAACAAATACCAGCTCCCCCAAGTCCTCAAGCTATGGCAGAAAACTGCAATGCCAGAGGCTCTGGCTTGGTATGAAAAGTTTACAAATTGTTTTCAATTAAATATCAAGCTAAAGGCTAAATCTGGTCCAGATAAAAACAACTATTATTAGATTTTGCTGTAATAATCTTTTTTTTTTTTTATTCTTGGCTCTTCTCTGTCTCTCTTGTTTTTTCTGCTTTTTTGTTTTTTCTGCTTACTCTTGTTTTCCTCTCTGATTATTTTCTGATCTGAAAATAATTATGCGTGCCGCCTCCTCCTTTTCTACTTGGAAAGTTTTGTGGCCTTGGGAGCACCAAGCCAAAATTCATGTGCACCACAAGTAGTGATATTTTTCCAAAACCACATGTACACATCTATGATAAGTTTTGAACATCCTAAGAGAATATTTTTCTTTTTCAATGCAATTAAGGGGTGCCAGAATTTTTTTAATGTAATTAATGCAATCAAGGGGTGCTTGTCAGCCTGCAAGTAAATGTAACAATACCTTTCACAAGCTATCATTACATTCACTACACAGACTGCACTATCTATTGCCCTTTCACTTTTATCTTCTTATAAACATATGTCTCTTATGCTTATATAGAGTTATTCAGTTGTACATATCTATATAGCTTGTATCTTGCTCATTTCTATGTTCCCCAGAAATCCAAGAAGAGACAATTTTATCAACCATTCCTCTTATTCTTGAAGTGAATCGTGGATCCACATTCAAGACTGCTTCATCAAGTTATATTGCGCGGATCCCTGAACCAGTAGCAAGCTTGAAGATAGCTATTCAGCTCTATTTATATTGGCAAATCACTGAACTCAAAGGAGCCTTGGATCTCTCAACACTTATCACTATCCTGATTTAGGACCTCAGCTCCCCTCAAGTTAGCTGGATCTTACTCGATAGCTGACAGTGCTAGTTGATTTTTAAAAAATTTAAGCCATTGAGGGCACTCATTCAGAAGCTGCATGTGTATTACTTACTAGAGAAAAAAACTAAATATTCTGGTACCTTCTTCCCAATTTTGTAGATGGAATAAAATTCAAAAAATGGGAGAAAGAGTAATTTTGGAACCTCTAAAGGTTTCCCTTTTTTTTTTTTTTGCTGGGGCTTGTATTACATAAAATCAAATTTATTGATTTTATTTATTTATTTTTGGACTCCTCTTGGAGTTTTAGTGTGACAACTCCTGTGGAAGAGCAAGGAATTAGGACAATGACTCCCAAAATCTAATTCCAGAATTTCCTGGGAGTCATTTGACTAAATAGTGGGAGTCGTTTATCTAAGCCTATTAACATAAATTCAAGGTAAAGCAGTATCTAGGTTTTATATTAAACCAGTAAGGTCAGCCAATTTGAACAAGCTTTAATGCAGCCCAGGTTGACCAGGGATAATTCCAAGGTACCCATCAACAGTGGACCAATTCCAGGAAAAAACATAGCCATCCCAGTTATCTCTGTATTTGTTATATTTTTCTTTCAAGTTTCCTGCTTCACAAGATAATGTGCAATACTGGCTACAAAGAGAAAGCATGTCCATCCTTGCTCACTGCATTTACACATCTGCTCCAAATTGCTTGAATTCATTTCCCTTGAAAGCTTTTTTTCAATTATTTTTCTCATCATGAGGTTCAGCATATGGCTTGGTGTTACACTGAAAATTGAGTGATTATATGAATTTTTTTTTATGGTGTGAGTGTAAAAAAAAAAAAAAAAGAGGAACTCAATGAAAAAATAAAGGCCAGAGGCCTGTGGATATGAAAAGTGACTTTCATGGGCTTAGGTTTTGACTGTGAGTCCACAGAGATGTGGCTATAGCATCTTCTAAGAAACCTTTTCAGTCAGAACAGCAAGATTTTTTTCCAATAGTCACACATAATTCAAGTATTTTGTTTCCCATGAAGCTTGGAAAATTCAATTTTTTTTCCCACAAATTTATGGGTTTATGATGACCAGTACTGGTAGTTTCTGCCTGACCCACCTCAGCCACAGTCAAGCTACACTTTCTAAAAATCTTCTCTCTATGCCCAGCACCAACACAACCAACCCAACCAACCCAACAAACCCAGAAACTCAAATATATCAACAAAAGATGGTATTACAATCCTATGCACCTGCTACCACAATATCAGCAATACACATGTTGCTTGATGGACAATCCCAACAAGCAATCTGAAATTCACTCAGTTATTCAATCTCACATCAAGCTTTCAGATTATGGATGGGCTTGTTTGAGCAAACAAAGTGCATGGTATGTGACCCAGAAACCTACTTGACCCAAGGACCAATTTCAACTCTAAGAAGTGAGGATATCAATCTGGTAATTGATTTGGTCTGCACAGAGCTGGAATTATTCTTGATTCAAATCTGTGAGCGCCTCTACAATTCAAGCAAATCAAATTTGAGACGTACCCATGGCATTCATCACAACCTGGTCAACAGGTTGTGCATCACCTTCAAGAAAGCCAATACCTCCAACATTCTCAAATCCTTGGTGGCCAATTTCACTTTCATCAAGAAAATACAACTTTTTCCAGCCAATTTGCTGGTCTTTACAGGTGTGTCTGTCTCTTCCTAATTACTGCCAAAAAACAGAAAAGAAAAAACAAGAAACAAGAAATATAACAACTTTCATTTTAAACATATGAAAGCTTGTTCTGTGACCAAGACTAATTAAAAACATTTGGAAGCTCAGCTTGAGGAACTACCACTTCCAGGTTCAGAAATAATCAGAATCATTACCGTATTAGTTTAATGCCGGCAATCTCAATTGGTGGTGTTCTTGCACTGACAACTACAATGGAGACCTTTAAAGGACCACATTTGAAATATTTCTTGAGTGTGACGTAAGCAATTCATCATCAGATTATTCCTCTTGCCTAATGCTAACAAAGAATTATTAATACAGGTACCTCACATGAATCCGTACCCAAGAAAAAAAAGCTGTCCTTGTATTGGATAATGCAGTGATAAATCAAGGGGAGAGATTCACAGAGATCTTTAGGGCTGCTCAAATACAGATTCACTATCTTCCACCCTACTTCCCTGAGCTCAATTCAATTGAGCTCTGATTTGCCACAATTAAGAGTAAGCTCCAAGGAACACAAGAGCTTACTCAAAAAATCAACACCATATTAAAGAGCAGACAAGTCACTTTAGAGACTATGACACCTGAATTCTGCCACAGTGTCTATCAACACTGTGGGCATTGTGTAGAAAACCTTATTGATTAGTTTGTACTACAATTCAGATGGATCAATTAGTTTTTTTCCTCTTTTCAAATCTCTTCTTTATTAATGATTCTATCATCTCACCAAATTAAAAAATATCATTTCATTGGTTGCTTTGTATTTCAAGAGACTATGAAAGTAAGAAATAAAAGAAACAATTACAATGTAATGATACAATCTTTTGATTCTTTTTTCCTTTTCCTTTTCCTTTTCCTTTTCCGTTTCCTTTTTCTTTTTCTTTTTCTTTTTCTTTTTCTTTTTCTTTTTCTTTTTCTTTTTCTTTTTCTTTTTCTTTTTCTTTTTCTTTTTCTTTTTCTTTTTCTTTTTCTTTTTCTTTTTCTTTTTCTTTTTCTTTTTCTTTTTCTTTTTCTTTTTCTTTTTCTTTTT
>SMGU01000226.1:0-16118 GCA_004348175.1 Puccinia novopanici
GCTCTCGTAATCTGAATTCAAGTGCTTTCAGCAGCTTTGTGACTGCACTTTGTCGCCTTAGCAGTGAAACGGTCGGTCTCCCGACTGATGGTCCCGCAACAACCACGCCAAAGGCCTTCAGCTTTGATACGCGCCGCAAAACCAGTGTCGTCTCCAACCTTCGAAATCACGTGAGTTTGATCAGTCTGAACCCCCACAGAAAATTAAACTGACCTATCCCCTTCTTGGCTCAGCGGCAAAATGAACGCTCGTTTGCAGTGGCCAAACTAGGCTCAGTGGCGATTCTCAATATTCGTAGGCTTGTATTGTCTGACAGAGAAGTTGCCTGGACACCAATCACATCACATTTGTTTGCGGTTCAGAGCTTTCCTGAGGCAGCTAGCAATATACGCCTCCAAGCAGCGGATGTCCTCGATCACATGATACTGTCAGTGCCCAGGTTGATCAACAACATGGACGAGACTTTGCAGAGCCGTGTTCAAACACAAATTATTGAAGTATTGCGGAGGCAAGCTGCGCCGGATCTTGCTACACAAACATCCACGGACCTTGAAGTTCGCAAGCTCGGTTTTGAAACGGTATGTAAAATATTAGAAAACAACGGCCATTCATTCATAGCAGGCTGGAAATTGATACTGGATGTGCTGCGAACTGCCTGCAAAACTTGTGCAAATAAAGCTCATTCTGACCCCGGGGCGACGCCGAAGCCGCACCTAAATTATGACTCGGGGACGAAAGGGAAAGGAACATCTAAATCCGGCAACAAGCCCAGCAAACTTTCCATTCTAGTCCGGAACAGCTTTCCTTCTTTACAGCTCATCTGAACCGACTTTCTTACGGCTCTGACATTGGAGGAATTGCGGCAATGTATCACCGTTTTAGCAGAGTTTTCTCAACAAACAGATGACATCAATATAGCCCTCAACTCCGGTGGGTTACTTTGACAAGTATCAGATCATATCCGAGGGAAGACCAAAGCATCAAAAACAGGCGAGGGAAGTTATGTAAGACTATGGATGTTCCCATTGTCCAAGCTTTTGGAATTGGGTCACGCGTCCAGGCAAGAGGTCAGGGGTGGCGCGATTCAAACTCTCTTCAGAACAATCGGCCTCTATGGAAGCTCACTATCATCAAGTGTCTGGCATAAGCTTTTGTGGGAGGTCATATTTCCGCTCTTGGACCTTCTTGGCAATCAAATCAAGAAAACTCCTACGCAACCATCCGGCTTGTTTGATGGAAATGTGCCTATTGATGTATCCCGACAGCCCGACGGTACTCCCATTAGTCATAATGCAAAGCAGCTGGATGACTCGAAAATCTTGGCACTTGAATCAACCGGGAAGGTTGTTTCCAATCACTTTGCCTCTCACATTCTTATCATCCCTCAGTTTTCAAAAACCTGGTCAACCCTGATTCAGCATCTTTCAGAAAGTTTCACCACCAATTGACCATCAGTCAGTACCGCCTCCATGAAAACGTTGGCCACAATCTTAAATACCAACATATCTGGTGACCAGCATGTCGAAGAAATTGCTGCTGCGTGGGAAGTGGTGTGGAATGCTTTTGTTAAAATGAGCAAAGCGATCGTAGCACCGCCATTTGAGTCGCAATCACGGAACATCTACTTTACTCAAACTGCTTTAGAGGCTTATATTCAAGTTTTGCATCCTTTACAAAACACTTCACGGCTGAGAATTGATCATGAAAGAATCAAAATCTTGCTTCAAATTTGCAAAGCTGTGGTTACATACTCGAAAAGCCCAGACTACCGCCCCGACATCGACACATTACCACCTGTACCTGCCGCCGTTATTGCCACATTCGATCGCATTGATCACCATGCCCCTGATGTGTCTTCGGCTGTCATATCATCTACGGCTGACCTTGGCGCCCTTGCATTCGATTCCCCTTTCGAGGTTACAGACACCTTCTCGACCCGGCCGTCCTCCATCAGTGTCACTTACATTGCCTTGTTCAAAGCAATTCAGTCAAGATTAGTGAGCCTTGTTGAGCGATTTTGCAAGAAAGCAGTTTCCTGCATTCTTTCAGCTTTGACTAAGGTGTTATTGGTAAGTGGTTTCAGGTACCGCCCTTTGGTTTGGGGAATCTCATTTAATGTATTTCTGATCAATTTATCACAGTCTTTCACTACACCATTAAGATTGAAGTACGGCTGCCCAGCACCTTCAAAACATGGAAAGGCTCCAGCTTTGTGGAAGACAGCCAGCATATCTTTCCTCACCATCATCAAATCATGCTTGCCGTCGTTGACAGATCTGGGTGGTAGCGTGACACAAGAAGCATTTGAAAGCTTTTGGAAAGCAGTGGTAGAAAATTTCAGATGTGTACTTTTGGCTGATTGATAAATCCCTTTTGATTGCATATATTGTGATGCATCCTCCTTGAACTGATCAGATCCGCTTACTTTCACCTCTTCATCACTAGTAAGCCAGAGCTATCATTTGATCTGGACCAGCAGCAAGCCAAAGAAAATTTTGACTTGGCGTTTGTGGGTATGTGAACTTGGATTGGTATGAACATCTAACAGTGTGGCTAATCCTTCTCTTCTTGTCATCTATGTCCTATTTTTAGCATCTTTGGAGCTCGACGTTTTACCGTGCTTAGGACAATCTCGAATTCCGGACGAGATAATCCGTGGTTTGGGGATGGCTGTCCAAGCAGCCTCCCGCTTGTACACCTTTGACCTTGAAATTTAAAATAGTCACCCTCTGGTCATCAGCACACCCCGCAACCCTAGTCTTGGTCAATTATTTCCTGAAAACTGCTGGTTTATTGAGGACTTACTCAACACCCACCCTCCTCTTCTCTTCTTCTCGACTGCAGATGTATCCAGGAGACCCCGCGAAAGATTCACCTATTGGTGTTTTGATCTGCTCTTTCTCTTCTGCAGCCCAGCCCCGTCAAACAAATGTATGTTGGTTGTGTAACCCTATTCCATCCTGTCTCATAAATGTTGGTTCATTTGTTTTAGTTATCTCCAGCTTCGGAAGCCGAATATAAACGAGTCGCCTCACTGTGGCTACCGATATTACTTACCCGTTGCATCGCAGCTATGAAAGCTTACCTTGTTGATGCCCCAATCCGTGGCACCGTTCCATTCAATCGGTGAGTTCCAGTTCCGTCCAATAGCTGAAGAAAATCATATTTGTAATTCTTTCTGTACTACTGGTTGAGATGTAGATTGCGTGATGAGGAAATCAAGTACATCCTTCGGCAGCTGTTGACCCACCCCTTGTCGAATGGATGTTTAGCCCTGCCACTTTGTGGCGATTACTCCTCAACCCAGCCGAGTCAGTATTCTTTTGTATTCATTCCACGACATAACATTACTGAAGACAAGACGGTTAATTATAATCTCTTTACAGAGTTAGATCTGTCGTGGCCATCTGAGAGGATTCTCACTACCGTACTGGCGGAATCCCCGAATGCGCATCTGATGTGCTTACAGCCTCTATTAATTGAGCTCTTGGCTTGCGAAAGTTCGAACCAATTGGGGGGCACACCGTACTTGTACTCCACCCCTTACGGCGATGCTTCCTCCCTGACTGCATGCTTCATCACCTATCGAGATCTACTGCAGATCTCGAGCGAAGATGGTGCTGATATGGAAGGGTGCTGGAAGGATTTGAAACTTGGTCGGATCGGAAGATCGACAGCGATGTCTAGTGATCACCCGGATATCTTCAGCAAGGATTTGAAACAGCTCGTGATCCTATGCTTGCGCAAGATCTCTCATCTGACTACACCATCATTCAACTTGTAATTCAACTTTTTGTTGTAAAATAGCATCCGCGACGTGTAATCTACGGGAATCCCTTTAACAATCAACAGTACTTGGATGGCTTGATGTAATATCATTATTTGGCCTCAAAGATAAGTATTGTTGGCAACACTTCGTGACCCACTTACTAACTGGCCTGAAACGCCGGCTCTACGCGTCCAGCGATGTTTGTCCCCCACATTCAGGGGAAAAAAGAACTATTAGTCCCCCTCCTGAAGTAGCCTTACCTCCAAATTCGCCCTGAAGAACATCGTCTGTGCTCATGTCGCTGGCTTCACTTCCAATTGTACCTATGGCCTGGGGATGGGCATGAGAGGTCTTTCATCTTGAAGGACATTCTTATAACGACTGTCTTAAAGCATTCAACATTAATCTTCCATTGTCATATTGCCTGACAAAGATATCAGTATAAAGCAAGCCAGTTCTCCCTCACTTTGGATGCAGTGAGTTAGCATGGAGTTGATGTGCCGGTTTGACAATGCACACTCAGACTCTCCAGTCATCCCCGTCCTTCTGTGTTTGTTTTTTGTCAATCGTTCCGTCTCTCGCTGATTTGCACGCTGCAACTTTCGCAAAAGAAGAAGAAGAAATCAAAGTCTTTCTCTGCAAAGATGAAGAATCGTGGCCCTTATCTCCTCTTCCTCCTGACTCTCCTTAATAAATTCAATGGGACCTCAGCTGATGGAATTTTCAATAACATCGCGAATGCCAAGTTGATTCAATCCTCTTCGTTCGTTCCGGCGGATGGTAACTACGTGTTCAAAAATGTTGGTACGGGACAGATTGTGCAACACGACCGGAAGAATGATGTGCCGAATATCTATACCGCGACTGTTGAGCGGCAGGCCGATGCTCCTCTCGAGCTCCGCTCCCATGGAACTCGTACCAAGTGGATCAGCATTCGAACCACCGCTTCTGCCGGCGATCCCAAATGTATCAGTGCCCAGTGGGGCTACCATACCGAAGGCGGCGCCGACCATGTCTGTTCTCTTTTTCTTCTCGTCCCCTTCTCATACCTTCTCCTCTTCCTTACTCTTCATCTCATCTCGTACCAGGCAGGAACATTGTACGAATGTGTCGTAGATCCGCTAAATTTGGAAGCCACTCTGGAAAAGCCCAAACAGTTGAGTATTTCCTGCTAGCTCTACAATTCCAGAATGTTACACATACTATTTCCTTTCGGTGGCTAACGTTGAATCTGTTTTTTTTTGCGGTTTTCCAGATGGTGGTTAATGATGCCAGTGAACGCGGCGAAGAAGCTCAATGGGGAGCAGACGTTGGACCTGAAGAACGAAGTGCTGAGGCAAGACGCAGCGAAGAAAGAGACTGGCCCAATATTGTCACGGATTGTGGAGGAGAATGCTGGGAAGGATGCAGGGTCTTCTGATGTGGCTCCATTGGAGGCACCTTTCTGGAACCCGAAAACAAGCCGCATCGAGAACTTTTCGTCCGCGCCTATCCCCAACAAGAACAAGCGATCCTATGACGATCATTCCGGCCAACTTTTCAGAGCCCAACGATTGGATCTCTTACGCAGACGTCAACTGGCAAACAGGCTCCCGGCCGACCCTCTTGTCAATTCTGCCGAGGAAGCTCCCCAAGATGACCAACAGGATGCTCTTGCTCATCGTGTCCTCTATAATGATGGCGCAGAAGATCCGAATAAACTGGAGTCAAACCCTATCCAGATGCTTGATCGAAGGGCCGCGCACCACCCCCATTCCAAACCCCCCCATCAGAAAGAAGCCCAAAAGCCATCCTCCAGTGACGCCCTTGGCCCTTTCTATGTCGTCAGCGTTGACCATCTTTACGTGAGCTCATTCAACCACATCACCCAAAGCGGTCACTTATCCTAAACAAGAACGTGTTTTGTCCTTCTTTTCTACGTATTGGGTGTGTCTCCTCTTGTAGGATATGGAAACTAGAGTCTGGACATCTGGGGTCAAGAAAACGGTCGGAAACCAGCTCAGCTTGGTGCTGAAGAAACTTGATCCAGTTGAGTATGAAGTTTCTCGTTATCTCTTGTGCATATTTGGTTGGGCACAGTCTAGTCTCAAGAGGGCAGCCAGTAGATGTTTGACTGCGGTAATGCTGTCTGTGCCTGTATGGAAGAAGACTAACTCATTTCTTTTCCAAAAAAAAAAAAAAAAAACGCGCGCGTCATAGAATGATACTACTCAACAATGGTATTTGGAGCTTCAAGCTTGACACTTCGTCTCGATCAGGGTGCACGCAACCAAGAGCTCTACCAGGCTTTGCGTCTTCAGGAGTAAAATTAACGGATAAGGTCCAATAATTTTCCTCCATCTATCTTCTGATCTGTACCTCCCAGTTTTCTTTTGTGCACGTAGTTTTTGTGTGTGTGTGCACGTGGCTGTTGTGTGTGAACTTTTTTCTTTTTCAACCAAAGGAATTTAATTTCTTTTTCTTCTCTTAATTTAGTATAATCTCCAGTTTCTTTTCTTTATTTTTCATTTGGTGGCTCCTTTTTTTTGTGTGTGTTGGAGCAAAAATAATGAATTGATCATCATCATGACCATTTAAATTTTTTGAGAAAACATGCACTAGTCTCACTAATCAAAGTCTCTCTGATTCACAGCCTTGTTTTTCTGGATTTGAAAACCAGAACCACCAAAGGAGGGATTTATGCCTTATGAGCCATGTATACAGCCCCAGAGAGCCACAAGGATATGAATGGAGAAGGTATGATTTTACTTTTAGGTCCCATGTTCAAATCATTTTATCCTAGATTTTCATGATCATTAATCCCCCCCAAAAAAAGCCAGTTGATGAGTGTAGTTAAGTTCTTCCAAAATTCAATGAGTGATTGGAGATGGGTGAAAATAATGCTATGATTGATCTGCATTTACTAAATTCTGCGGAGGCCCCAGTTGCCCAATTTAGCTTGCTTCATTGTTGTTAGTCTTGATACCCCAGAAGTCTGCACTAAATCAAATGCTCAATAAGATGCAAAACTGATAATATTTCCTTCAAGATTGAGAAATACCACTAGTATATCACTTCAAAAAGGGATTTTCCATGCAATTCTAGGTAGTTCCTGAACTTACTACAGAAGGAGGTGTACACATATTGGTACTACTTTTCCACATAAATAGTACACATAATTTCTGAATGAGTTCCCACAAGGGCTTAAAATTTTTTAATCAGTTATTATGGCCTCTTAATTAAGTTTCAAAAAATTGTTGGACATACAACATTTCCAAAATTCATCATGTAGGTGTGCATGTGTTTTGGGCCAAATTACTACTTTTCCAAAATAAATTGTTATACAACATCCTCAATTGGAATGTAGAGATAGGCCAAGCTGAAATCAAAGGAAGCAGTTAGTAGTGAGTGTGACATACTGATTATTATGAGGAGACAAAAGGTATTGAGGGACACAGTGGGGGCGTAGGTGTTGCAATGAACAATCTAGACCAGCAGATCACAAGGTGAGTGGAATTATAGTTCATTGCAAGTCTATGAGGAAATAAATGCAGAAAAGATGGAAACTTACCTAGACCAGCAGATCACAAGGTGAGTGGAAGGATGATGAAAAGTATCCTTCCACAAATATTTACAGAGATTTCACAATTGGTGAAAGGAGCCAGACAGGTACCAAGCATGTGAGCATGAACACAAAGAATGAAGCACAACTTTAACAATAGGTCTCATTATAGGTGAGATCCATCTGTTGGTTTACTATGGCTACATACCAAGCACAGTACTTATCAATGCTTCCATCCGGTTTTCCTTTGATCAAAAATAACCACCAAGCTCCTCAATCTTTGAAGCCATTTGGAGCATTGATGGGTATCCAGAGCTCAAGTTACCCAAATTTTAACATATTGTTTTCAGCGGCCTCACACCAAAGTTGACCATCTGGACTGGCATGAGCCTGCTTGATCATATTGAGGAAATCATTTTCTTCAGATACTGGCAGAAGTGCCAATTGTTTCCACTCTTCTTTGGCTATCTCTGCTGTCTTTCCTTCACCAAGATTGAACATGAGATGGTTGAGGATGAAATCAACACTCAACTTCTTCACCAAGAGTTTTTGGAAACCAGGGAAGGTCACATTAGTTGAATGGAAAAGGCAATGTTCTTTTACCAGCCAGAAGATCCATCCTGCACCTGCCACAAGATAGGCCACCATTTGGGCATCTAATATTGAGATATCTCAATATAAGCATACTCTGCAACAGGTTGTTGATGATAATTGCAGTTGGAACCCTAATCTAAAACTAATCTGATGCAGTTAAATAGTACCATTGTACTGACTCAATTTTTATTCATTCACATTTTCTTTTGTTTCATCAACTCTAAACCTGTTCAGGTTTGCTTGTCCTCTTGTGCGGTGTTGCTCATGCACTTGTGGTTTCTCCCAAAGGTTTTCTTGTCTCCTCATTATTTTTTTCTTGTGTGGTGTTGCTCACAAACTTGTGGTTTCTCTCAAAGAAACTCACTGTACCTAGAGTTTCTATATCTACTTCTCAGTTGTCTATCTTTATCCTTGTGTCCTTCAGCAGGTGAACCGGAGCTTTTCACCAAATGGCAAGATGGTGTTGGCAATGGGCTTGATTTTGCACAACAGATAAAGAGGTTTCTTGTTTCTGGTCAGATGGTTGGTGAGTTGAGTGTAGATGTGTGTTGCCATTGTGTAGGCATAGCTCCAAAACCAGGTAGCTACATCTGAGCTATGGATAATTTAAAAAGCCATGTCACCAAGGGTGCAGTTGATTTCCTCAGCATCCCCGTTTTTCTCTGGCAAGTAAGGTTCTACCAGAACTATTTTAATGCCCAGTTTCTTTAGTATTGACTGCAGGGTCTTGACATATTCTGGTGCATTATCATACTGGAAGTTTCAGCCATAGAGATGGTGTCGGAACCGGTGGACCGGCTCCGACTTCCTTTATAGCCCTGCTACAGGTGTAACTGAGGCGCTGAGACGAGCCGCTTGTAGCATCGGGACTCATGTACTCCAGCCCAGCTAGGCCCGGCTCAACATCTTGAAACTTTGAGCAACCCCATCAATTCGGACATCCAGACATGAAAAACATTAATCGCGAGACTGTGGGTCTATTGCTCTTGGTCAGCTGCAATGTGATTGCTGGGAGCTTCTCAAGCCATTCTCTCGAGCAGCTTTCTGATGACGGTGGCGAAACCTTTACGGCCCAGCCTAGCGATCCGAGAATACGCAAGAGTTCCGGGCATTCCTGCCAGTCTCACATGCACGGATTACAGGGAAGGACATATGAACTGAGGACTTCGAGTTCTGCTGCGCCATCTTCACTTCCCGCCCAGCTCAGAAACCGCCCGTCGTCCGCGATCATTCCGAGAGGTGGCAAAGGGACTCGACATCCGTCAAGGAAGAATAATCTGGAGGCCGTTGGTTACTGGGGCTCTAAGCGTCCAAGGACAAGTCGAATTCCGGTGGAGGATCTGGCAATGGACAACAACCCAACAGCTTCCAGCGAACTCGACCAGTTGTTCTCCAGCCGAAAGCCCGAGAGACCTAATAATGCTGCAGAAATTCCTTGCCATCCAGCGGCAGCCGATAATTCCGCCAACACTTTCACCTCACCTACCGATGCATGTGTCGATCAGGAAGCATTTAAGCCTCACAATATGATCAAACTGTTCGGCGTTTGTATTGACACTCATGTTGATCCAAATTCAATCGCCCCGCAGCGGTCCATCTCGCACCACTCGCATTCGTCTCCTCACGACACTAGCTCGACTGTTCTGCTCAAATACAAGGCCGGAACCTCAGATAAAACCAAAAACGTGAAGTCTACTGGAAAAAGAAAGGCTATTATCATCAAGTCCTCAAACCCGCAAGAACTTTCGCAAGCCAGTTCATGCGAAGCAGCTTCGATTGTTGATCAGAATGATGTTCCCAGTGGTCATGTGCAAATCGCAAAATACATTGGAACGGAGAATTTGAGGTTTAGCAAGGATGTGTTTGAACTTTCGGGTCCACCTTCTAGCCACGGGGGCGCTCAAAATATATTTGCAGACAAGCTACAACCCATGTTGGATGAAGGGCTGAAGCGCAATGAGCTTGTGATGACGGAAGAAAGCTTTGTGAAGCATAGTATAGATTTTTTTGTGCGGTGCAGGCGTGAAACATTTAGCTCCAAGGATCATGAAAGCAAGCCTTCGCAGAAAAAACTTATTAACATGCCAGCTTATGAGCATCTGCTGAAAAACCAGCAGATTTGGCTGGAGCACTGGGAAAGGCAAAGCGGCATTGATTTGCAATCAGAGATGAATAATGTCAAACCCGCTACCATAAATATGGCCATCCTATTCTTGTTTTATGTTGAGATGATTAGTACCATTGTTCCATGTCCAAAATCATCAAGACAAAAAACAGATCAGGGTCATGAAAACATGGACACTGGCACAACTGAATTCCAAATAGAACAAGCATGGAACTTTTTCAAACATTACCTTTTCAAAAAGGAGCCAGCCAAGAATCATCATGATCATGGTGTCATGCTAGAAAGCAACATCATTGGAGTCATGGAAAAGTTGAAAAAAAAGTATTCAAGTGGTGGGTTTGGACATAAGCAAGCGGCCCTCTGGGATATTCTACAAATCTGGATGAAAATGCATAGGAAATCCTTGGCAGAACTCCTTGCAAAGCAAGGATACTCTTATAATGTTGCTGGTGTCTTCTTCAATTTTACCTTCTCCCATTGTATTCAAAAACTCACCCTACAATTGGCAGGATGATTCTTTCTCAGTCAGATTCACACCAAATTTGACTATCAACATTATTCGGTTTTGAAAAAGAATTGGTACCTGTTATTTGGTACTGAAGTTTAAACATATTGTTTGTTGTTTTTTTGTTTGGTGAACCAACTTAGGGATCTTAGTACAGCATTTGACCTGGATTCTGTTTATTTTATTTGCCTTTGAATTGAGACTGGACCAAATGAAGAGAGATATTCATCCCAGTTTGTTGATTTTGTAACTCTCAAGATAAAGGATTAGAATATTCAAGTTAAATGTCAAATAAGAAGGAGTTCAAACTGATATTATGAAGAATGTGCTATAAAATGAAAAGGAGATTGTATGTGTACTTCTCCAACCAGACTCAGGTGGGAACCTTCAAGGGAATGAAGGTCTGATGTGATCTGTGACTAACCCAAAATGTCTATATGTTGTGATTCAGGTAACTTGTTTCTTATTTCATCCATTGAAGCCTCTGCCCCTACACCATTACTGAAGATCAAAAGAATGTAAGTCAGAGAATTTAAATATAAAAATAAACCATGAAACTGACCCTCCATTGTTGCTTTCATAATCATCATTCTCACTGT
Organism: Puccinia novopanici; assembly: GCA_004348175.1. Lineage (NCBI taxonomy): Eukaryota > Fungi > Basidiomycota > Pucciniomycetes > Pucciniales > Pucciniaceae > Puccinia > Puccinia novopanici. Next base: position 11,134 of record SMGU01000226.1, read on the forward strand.
CTACCATAGCACTTTAGACTGCCCTTCTGTGAGTTAAAATATTGATGAGTTTGGCCTCACAGATCCAAGGACACATATTGATTCACTGGTTGGTTTTTTGGGATAAAAAATGTTATGGAACTTCATTTTGAGTGAGTCCGCCTCTTGTGCCAGCAGATTGTTCTCAGTGGCATACTGATTATATGCATCTTGTACCTTTGCCCACTCCCGGCTGCCTAGGAGAAGAATCTTCTTTACAGCTGCCACAAGGGCAGTGCAATTGGCTGTGCTATTATAGCCTTGAGAGCCCAGTTCCCAACTGCCATATTTGTTGGAATTAGGTTGAGATGATTTTCCTCAAGTCTGAGATGAGTGGCTGTTTCTTTCAGGGTTTGGCCTAGAGCTGGCTGGTGTGATTTGGGTCTGTCAGTCCATTGGAGGAGGCTTGGAGGGTGGCAGAGCTGGCATGTTGGGGAAGGGATGATATTGTTGGATCAGGATATATGAGGTATCTATGGATACCTTCCCATAGATCTAGCAAATAGGGTCCCATGGGGACACCCCAAAAATCTCAAAAAAAAAAGTGGGCCAGATGTGGATCTGGAAGGGGGTTCCAGACTAGCTTAACCCAAGCCCCTCCTTCGGAGGCTCGCTTCGCGAGCCTCCGAAGGAGGGGCTTGCCATCTAAGTGCCGTATTTGGCCTGGAAGCCAAAGGCTTTTTCGCCATAATCGGCCTTTTTGGACGGAATCCGCTGTAACTTGAGAACCAAAAGGACTTTTGGTCCGCGGAGAAAAGGGAACAATGGGGGCCAATCTTGGCTACCAGTTGAGCCCATCAGCTTCCCCAAAGTCACGGAAATAGACTGCCATCCTGACGATGGCAGTTGGTCCAGTGATTTCATCCTACAGGGAGCGCGATTGCCATGAAAATCTGTATTGACAGATTAGTGAGATCGCAATTGACTCCGTACAGTACCAAACTTTGGAGTCATAAAGGCTGCCAAGTGATGATATACTGTCATAATGGCATCACCGAACAGACTTAATAAGCCTGTTCCTTATTGAATGTTGTAAAAAGACTAATCTGCCAACAACTTTCCCTCAATACGTGTGTCTTCTCATCCTTACAAATACCAGAATCCAGCAGAGAGCATGATTACCCCACCCAGGAAAGCTTCAGCCTCCACACCTCAAAGGGTTTGGTCTCCAACTGGCGTCAACATTTACAAAAAACTATACGAAAAAAGCGACGAAAAACTCAAGGATCACATTCGCCAGGTGTCAATTGAATCATATGGACAGCCTGCAAAAGAATTGCAGGTTGACGCAGTGTTCAATCTTGCACAGGGCCGGGACACATTCTTATTGGCCGGCACTGGTTTTGGCAAATCCCGGATCCCCGAGCTTTACTATCAGCTTTATCCTCAGAAGTCTCGGGCAGTCGTTTTGGTGCTTAACCCCCTGGACTCCCTGGGCGACAACCAAGTTCTCGAAAAGGAGCGTGCTGGTTTCTCTGCAATAAATCTCACAAAATCAACATTCACCGAGGCCGCCGCTGCAAAGATTGTCGAAGGTGGCTATCAATTTGTGTACTTGAGCCCCGAAATATACTTGAACAGCAAGCGGTTTGAGAAGATTTACTTTAGTCCTGCATTCCAAAATCTTCTTGCTCTCATTGTTGTGGACGAGGCCCATATGATTTACATCTGGGGTCTTGTTGCAAGTGGAACCGCCAAAACCTCCACCTCCGCGCATTTCAGATTTGAAGATTACGGAATTTTCCGTCCGACTTATGGAAAACTGGGTCCCCAGCTGCTATTCCGAAACAATAAGCCGCTACTCTTACTCTCAGCAACCTGTCGACCCGTCGCAGTGGAGGCCATCAAAACCAGCCTCAAGATGACAGACCAATCTGTGGATATATTGCGAGGAGAACTCACTCGCCCGGAAATACGTATAATCAGGGTGCCAATGAGGAAATCATTGGCATCGGCATTAGACTGCATCCAGCTTTTCCCCTCTATCTCTGATGTACCTGACCACAAGATGGTCCCTGGCTTAATTTATAGTGGGTCTCGAAATCGAACATTGACGGTATTGGAAGTGATTGATCTAGCTCGTGAGACACCTGGACAATCCGCCTCACTTCCCAACAGCTCCTGTGCCCGTCGATTCCACTCCTGCACTGGAGAAAAAGATAAAATCAAATGTGTCGAAGATTTCGCTGCCGGGAGTTTCCCATTGATATCTTGCACAATGGCCCTTGGCCTTGGGCAAAATTGGAAAAGAGTTCGCATGGTCGCACACCTTGGAAGGGGAGATCCAGCAGCAATTGGGCAAATGATTGGCCGGTGTGGCCGTGATGGGAAGGCTGGCCTTGCGGTGATGCTTGTGGAGAAGAATCGTCGAGGTGGAAAGAACAGGGTTGATCAGTTCACCCAAGGCGCCATACAGACTGATCAGGATCGCATGGATGCCCTGGCCATAACTCCTCTATGTATCCGAGCCGCGTTTTCGGTTGACAACCTGTAAGCATGTGATCGACTTCTGCAGATTGTGGCTCCAGCTGATTTTGACTGTTATAGTTGCGGCCACATCCCTCTTTGGGAAGACGATCCAGATTACATTGCCGAGTTAGAAAGGGAGAAATCTGTGGGAATGCCCTTTTGCAAGTGCTCAAATTGTGACCCAAAAGCTGCGGAAAAGGTGATCGAGGCACTTCCTCTAGCAGATGTAGATAATTTCGATGACATTATGTCGGGTCAATTCACCAAAGGAAAAAAAGAGGCCGAGCTGAAACACAAGTTCCCAAAGAAGTCGACATCAAGCAAAAAAAGAAAGCTATTGCATGCTGAAGTTCCGGACTTTCTGGATCCATCAATTCAGCTGATGAGTGATATCGAATCGTTCTACAAGTCGAACGTCTCCATGGATGGGACTATCCTCATTTCCAACTTATTTGACTTGGACGACTGCAAGACCGTTTTGGATAATGTTAACAAAATTACCGATCACACTTCCTTGCGTCGCATAGTAGGAGGGGAATGTTTTCCAGGTCAACTGGCTTGGCTATTGAATTGGGTAGACGACTTCAAGAAGTCACCGAGTTTCTTGCCAGTGTCAACACTCGAGAATGGAACCAATCTACTAGGAAACACACAAAAAAGAAGGGGTAATAATGTGGGGACCTCAAGAACCGCATCAAGAACATCAACTGTATCAGACGTGTCAACCAACAAATCCAACAAGAACAAAAATACCTTGCAAGCAAGAGACGCCGAGAACAGGAGGCAAAGCTCCATTTTGGCGAAGAAAGAACAAAAGCGGAAGGAAGCCGAAATGAGGCAGAAGCGAAAGGAGCAGATTGCTCTGTTCCTCCGGGAGGGGAAGGCACAAGCCGGGTTGTAGATGATTTACATGTCGGAAGAGGTGGGAGTTTCATGACTATTTTCGCCATCTGACCCGGCGCTCATCTCATCACCTTCGCTTGGAATGTTAGGATCAGCAGCGAGGGGATTGGAGGGAAGGTTTTTCTTGAATCTCTCCAGGTTGGGGTCCGTTGCCTTTATGATATGCTTCAATTTTTTAATTCCTAGCTGGTAGACATTGTTTATTTCTTTCGTATTTGTGCTCGTTCCAAGCCCGGTAGAATAAAGATTCAGGATATCTTTGTTATTGGCCATTGACATGAATGTGCCTAATGATTGGGCAGAGATTATATTCTTGTGAGACTGATATATTTGTCGCGCACCACAATCATTCCGGAGGGACTGGAACATTTGTTGTAGCTGCAGTAACAAACATATAATCAGCCCTCCTCGCCTAAGAAATACCACATGATACTACTAAGAACTGACCAGGAAAATATTGACTGAAAATAAGTGCTTTAAGCTTGCCATGTGAGTCCCGATTCCTGATTTGTTGTACAAGAATTTTAACCAGTAGTTTTGGACTTCCAACCAGAAGTCCTTAGCTACAAAGTGGTCGCGGCGACCACTCGGACATATCAAGAGGTTGTGTCGCATGTATTTGCTCATTGAGGGGGGCATGATGACAGTAAGCAGGAGTACCATGCGTGGGAGGTACGTTGAGTAATTAGTGATGCCAACAAGAGCTTGGCACATTAGAGACCATTTCTTCCAGACAAGCATCAGGCGGCCCACGTCACCTGCTTTCATGGCCCGTTTGGCCTCAACAACACTGGAGAAGTCATGCACAAGCAACAAAGTGTTACTGAGCTTCTTGCACTTGAGTTTAGAGGCTTCAAGGCGAGCAACCGGTGTGAAATAATTTTTATAGCAGTCTTCAACAATAGCATTCCAACGGTTGGTGGGCAGGACAAGCATGTTGGACCCAATTTCCTTACAGTTGTTCCTCAATAGTACCCTAAAAACAAATGTATTAGCAAAGTGGAGTGTAACTTTTGCTAAATGGAGATCCCACCTTAAAAAAAAATAAACATTGGCCTCAAAGACACGCTCCATCTGATTAATCATAAGTGTGAAATCTTTTTTTTGAATCGCTTTTTCTGCTGGGAATCCGAGTGCTTCAAGATGTTGCCAAGCACCACAGTCATTTGTGTCGGTGACCATCCCGAAATGATGAGAAAAAATTGCTGATCCCACATTCCAGAGTGTATGAGCAGCGCCCAACTGGAAAAATATGTTATCAAATTTGTTTTCCGGATAGCTACTAGGTGCGCGTTGGGATCGTAAACAATTGAAGTTTTTAACTGTCCCTAAATCTCCATCCATAGGCTGGAATCGGGCAAAGAATTCCTCTGGGGTCAAGCCAGTTTGTTCCATTAGCGACTCAAAAACTTGACCCACGCCTTCAGCAGAGTTATCAGAGGCATCCATCAGCTTAAGCATGTGAAGAGTGGGCGCTTCATGGCTGATTGGCTCGATTTCGGGTGAATTTGTCGGATAAGCTTGGGTTTTGTCAGTCGGTACTGCTAGATACTTCAGTAACACACTTGCGATTTGAGACTTGATGATTTTAATTT